>NW_019091563.1:274052-328412 GCF_001949145.1 Acanthaster planci
GGTTGTTGTATGGAGGGGATGCAACTCTATCCAACGGGAAAAGTAGTCTACTACCACGAGGTACATCTTCCCCTTCACCTCTGCTAGGTTGCAGGCAATTTGGTGCCATGGTCTCTGTGGTAATTGTGTGGGCATGAGGGGCTTGGTTCGTTGTGGTGGCTGTATATCCTGGCAGTGTGGACATGATTGGACATATTGAGCTATGTCGGTGCTTATACCCGGCCACCACAGGGCTTGATTGGCCCGGAGTCGGCTTTTTGAGATGCCCTGATGACCCTCATGGATTCTCTGCAACATTTGTCGTCTCAGGCTCTGTGGTATCACAATGCGGTCACCATATGTGAGGATATCCCAACTAGACTGATCTTGTCCTGGTCTTCCCAGAATCGCCTCAATTCTGGGTCAACATCTTTGTGATATTTTGGCCATCCATCTTTGACGAAAGAAATGACGGCACTCAGAGTACGGTCATGGCTGGTGGCTGCTGCAATTTCAACTAGCTTTGCATCACATGCTGGCCACTGTGATGTGATCAGGTGGACATGGGCTTCAACCTCTTCTTCCAAATCTGCACTGGAGTCGGTAGTGTTGTCATGTCGGAGAGGGGCACGCGAGAGTGTATCATGCAGCCACGACTAGGTTCTTGCCAGGGGTATACTCTGCATAGCAGTTGTACTTCGTCAGTCTCATTGGTAGTCGTTGGCAACGCAGGGGAGCATCGCACAAGTCCTTTTGGTTGATGAGCGATACAAGGGGTTTGTGGTCTGTCTGGAGCGTCACTTGGAGACCTCGGAGATAGATGTAGAAACGCTGGCACGACCAGACTGCAGCCAGTAGCTCCTTTTCGATTTGTGCATAGCGTTGTTCTGCATGTGTCAGGCTTCGGGAGCAATATGCAACAGGCTTCCAAGACTCATCGGTTTGCTTCTGCAGGATGCAACCACCGACACCATAACTGCTGGCATCAGCACTGACTATGGTTGGCTTTCTGGAGTCATAGTATGCAAGTTTTGGGGCTGTTGTTAGCAGAGTTTTGAGTTGCCGAAACGCGGTGCGTTGTGCTGGGCCCCAAGTCCATTCTGTGTCATCCTTTATCAGGTCATTGATCGGTGCTGCAGTAGAAGCTGCAAGTGGTATGAAGCGAGAAAGCCAGTTGACCATCCCCATCAGACGTTTGACTTCCTCCTTCGTTGTAGGCGGCGATATTTGCAGAATCGCGTCTACTTTGGCAGGGTCAGGGCGAATGCCTTCCTTACCAAGTCAATGGCCAAGGAAATTCACCTGCTCTTGTGCAATTTTGCACTTGTCCTTGTTCAGCCTCAACCCAACTCCTTGAAGAACCTGGAGAACATGATGGAGACGAGTATCATGTTCCTGTGGCGTTGCGCCTATTACGAGGACATCATCCATGTATATGACGACTCCTGGGAGATTAACCAGCAGATCGCTCATGATCCTCTGGTACAATTCCGGTGCTGACGTTATGCCAAATGGCAAGCGATTGAAGCAGAACCTGCCAAATGGCGTGATGAAGGTGGTTAGTTTCTGGCTGTCAGGATGGAGTGGGATTTGCCAAAACCCATGCTTGGCATTGAGTATGGAGAACTGCTCTCTGGCCACGGCTTTATTCAGCATTCGCAGGTCCACGCAAACCCTGATGTTCCCATTTTTCTTGGGAACAATCCCAATTGGGGCGCACCAGTCAGTAGGCTCCGTGATGCGCGAGATGATGCCATGTTTCTCCATTTTGTCCAGCTCTGTCTTCAGCTTTGGATGCAAGGGCAGCGGGATGCGGCGAGGGGCATGGACACAGTGTGGTGTGGCATTGTCGGTCAGCTTTATCTGGACTGGGAGTCCTTGAAGGCAGCCAGTTTCTTCAAACACACTATTGTCATTTATCAAGGTGTACACACGTTTCACCAGGTTAAGGGACACACAGGCATGTTTTCCCAAAACTGGCTAACTACCATCAATAACAAGGAAAGTCAGTACATGGTACTTGCCCTTGACTTCACAAGACAGACGCTTCTGCCCCCTCGGTTTGACTTTCCCGCCGAAGAAACCACTCAGACGGGTTGTGGGTGTGAACTTCAAGGTCGGGTTGCGGAGCTTCAAAGTGCAGTAAACATTGAACGGTAGTATGTTTACCTCGGATCCAGTGTCAAGCAGGAAGTTGATGGGTTTATCCTCGACTGCAATAGTCTGGCGCCGTGAAGTTGGTGATTGGCCATTGTCGCCGGAGACTGCACCGACAAAAAACTCAGTGTCATCTTCGGTTTCATTGGGTGCACTCACAGCTCGCATGTGTTTGCGCTTGGAACGGCAAACTTTACTGAAATGTCCGGTTTTGTGACAGGACTTGAATTGCTGGCCTCTAGCTGGGCATGACGCATGACTTGAGTCATATCCGCAATTGGGACACCTGACCTGTCCGGTGCGGGGCTTGGGTTTTGGTGTGTGAGTGCTAGACGCTTTCTGTCGTGGTCGATGTTGTACCGCCTGAACAGCTGCGGTGTTGTGAGTTCCTTTAATTTCACGGAGATCTTTGGTGGCAGTCTCAAGAGTGTTAGCAATTTCCAGGGCTTTTTGGAAAGTGAGGCCGTCCTGGGTCAGAAGATGTTTCTGAACACATTCACTGCAGAGGCCACAAATCAGGTGATCACGCAAGGCGTCATCCAAAAATGTCCCAAATTGGCAGGGGCTGGCCAAGTTCTGTAGTGCAACTGCGTACTGAGCGATGGACTCATCGATGTGTGGATCGCGTTTGTAAAATCTGAAACGTTCCGCTACAACTAGACGTTTTGGGCCATAGTGCGATACTACCATCTCGCAAAGGTCCTTGTAGCCTTTCTGTAATACTGGAGTTGGTTCAGCTAGGCTTTTGACAGTCTTGTAGACAGTAGAACTAACTGCACTCAAAAGAACTGCCAGTTGTTTTGCCGCAGGGATGTCATTAGCAACAAAATACAAGTTGAGACGTTCGATATAGTTCCGAATATCTTCAATCTGATCGTATGGGTCCAGACGACCGATAAGCGGAGCGGCGGATACCGCCCCCAACGACGGGGACTGCGCCATCGTGAAGCTTGAGTTGATTCCCGTGCGTGAAACTCACACAAGTTCGTTGGAAAGTTGTAGCGGGAAGGTCACGTTTTGGTGAACAAAACGGAATGCAAAATGTCGGCTATGTTATTCTTAATCAACCACCGCTACCACCATGTAATAAAGTTGGGCTTAGGTTGACGAGAAATGAGACACAAAGGGGTGAACTTACCGTTTGGGGTTCGCCATGCGGGCCGCCATGTTTGCACATGATTTAATTCAGCAGGCGGGCAGAACGTGTAGTTCGTGACATGGGCACAAACGTTTATTACACCATGCAGAGAGTGTGGTGGCTCTTCAGTTTGTAACATGGTAAACGAAGACGTTACTGCAAAATTTGCTCAGATCCAATTAAAGTTACGATACGCCAATGGATCTCCGATTACTTTTTCACAGACAAAAGTCCTCGTCTTGCAAAGATAGAATAGTAAATAAATTCACTTAATAAACCCAAGATTGCAAGGCCTTTTCCTTCGTTCTTTTCTTGTACATTTCCAGAGTACAATTATTTCTTTCTTTACTTAAACAATTTACCTTTAATCTCTCTTCTCTAAATTACAACATACAAAAATTAACATTCAAATCTTTGGTCCTGAGTCATACTGCAGATTCACAGATGTGTAGTTGTTAGATTCTTCTTCTGCAAGGTCTTCCTCCAGTTATTCATAGGCTGTCATCTGTGTGAGGTGGTTTTCAGTGACTACAGCCAACAAGTTTTCCCATCTTGTGGACCTTGTGGACATCTGATTAATATGAAAACAAATGCAAACTCTCCATTTTGGATGGTTAGAGCAACATATACAGTCGATCATATACTTGGGATACATTTTCAAATTGTCTCCATGGTTTAAAATCTACTACAGTTAGAGAAATGCATATATCTGATAAGTAAGTACAATTCAACCAATTTAAGGTTTTCTTATCCTCAGAGATTTTATACCAAGTAATTAACTTAAGCTTTAAAAAATAAATCTTTTCGAAAAGTTAAAAACCAATGAGTTTTTCAGGTGTTTCTGTCAGGTTGAGTTTTTTTGCCAAAAACTCCCGACGAGTTCTTAATGTAGTTTTGTTAAAAGGTAGAGTTTTGGTCGGTCTGTCTTCACCACTTTTGCCAAGCTTTTTAACAGTTAAACTGTACACAGCTCCAACACCAGATAATTGTGTTGGCTGATGCACAGACTCCAAACTACTTTTTCGCAAGTAGCAACCCAACATACACACTCTCTCTCTGTCTGCAAGAAGTCCGATCTACCTGTCTTACACTCCTTCCCTCTGAATCTACGAGGAGGGCTTTTTCCCCGATACCTATGCACAAAGAGGATGGGCTTTTTTCTTACACTTACACACAAAAGAGGATGGACTTTTTCTTACTCGTATACACAATGAACTCTTATATCACTAATTAGCATAACAATATCAAACTAAATGAAAATGTGCAGCTGAACTGGTGGCCCTACACTAAAAGAAAACAGGTGTGTACTATCACTGAACTAAGGGGACCAACATATATACATGAAAAAGGAGGAACTAATAGAAGAGTCTGAAAAGTTATCTTTTTGATTCAGCTATTATGCTGAAGGTAAGTAAAGAACACGATTAAGGTCTTGAGATGACCAAAATAGAAACCAAAATTTCATAGTCAGAAACAAACTAAAATTCGTCCAGATTGACAGATCATTGACTAGATGGAGTGGATGGGGTGAGTGAGCCTTATAAGAAAAGTGGGGCTCATAGGAAGCGTTTTCACAGAGTCTCCACATTTTGGGAGGGCCGTCGTGAGGCCAAGGATACGGGGGTAATCCAGTATACTGGCCCCATTCTTCTCGCCAAAACAAGCTTGGAAAAAACTTCATTTTTTCGAAAAACATACTTGATGGCACTCCAGGGCTTTCGTACCCAGGTGCCTGCTGGAAAAGAAGTTAATCTTTTTCTTCTTTCTTTACTGTTGGTTAATCGGTGAGTACTTCCGACAACATTATCTTCTTACTTTGTGCGATTGAACCAGAACTCAGGTAAAACGAAGACATTCTTGTATGATTGGTTGTATTCACGCGAATAAGTGTAATTTTGAAAGGGAAAGGCTCTTGACATTTTCGACGTCCAAACAAATTTTTTAGACTAAAATGCCCTCTGAGGATGTATACCGAGAAAAATATCTTTCGAGTTAGGTCAATGCGGGCTCGTGGTGAGCAAAATAATCCCCTGTGATACTGGTGCCGCTGTGCCGTATCAACACAGGCCTCTGGGGGATTTCAGGTCGTTGCAAATATATAATCCCTTGCGGATTACTATGGATGAATTATCTGTGAATAATGCATGGGAAATATTGAAGGGAATTGTTCGCCGAGGTGACGAATCAAAAGTACAACTGGAGTTAAGGCAAATCGGCATAGGCCTACAAAAATTAGCAAGACCTATTTTTATCATGTAAAACATTCTCCTGGAGTCCAGTGCATTCTGCTCGTTATCTCCGCTATTGCCCATTTTTGTCGAAACTGCGAAGAGTGTGAACACCAATTCCACCGCGATGGACACATTCTCCAAACATGTTAAACGTTGAACATGTTGACAAACTGATAGCAAGAAAGTGTTTAGAAAAGTACTTAAACATATTCCTAAACGCATATTAATAAACATGCAGTGGGTAAAACTTGCTTACAAATTCAGTACAAGAAACGCCATTTACACAGTGTAAAATAAAGCAAAGTATCGTTTCTAAAATCAACGAAACAAAACAGTTCAAAAGACTGCTTTTTTCGCTATGCCAATCCGTTGAAATCTTCGTAGGGTCTTTAAAATTGACAAATCTAAGCTTTTGGGGAGTTGGTAGGCTAATAATGAGGTAGTTCATAGCCTTAATTATGAGTGTTTTGCTTTCCATGTGTAATCGCTGCCCTCATTTTATCTTCATATCATAAGCCCACGAATAAATTGGGGTAACCGTGGGCATGGTGGGTACGGCATCGAGGAAGCATGACAAGCCGAGAAGAGGCCGGCTCTGTACAGCTTTTTCCGTGTCCATTTCAGATTTTTCTGACAAAGCATATAAATCTCACTCCAATCCTGTGCACATGTATGTCATGATGTACAGCCTTACGGTATACCGGTAGATAGTAAAATAGTGCCCCAAGATTAGTTTCCACATGGATATGTGGTTCACAGTTCCGGGAATAGCAAAGTCTGAAAGTAGTTTCAAGTAACTTGTTTGTCAAATAGAAGTTATTTTGAATGAAACGTGAACCTTGTTCATACTTTCTGTTAAAAAAATGCAAATTTATCACTCATTTCCAAAATTGTGTGTGTACTGGGTTTAACATAGGCAAGTGAAGAAACCATGTGCTTTGCAGTGTACACATGACAGGTGTGGAAGAGATTTTGCTCAAAATCACCCATCCTTGTTTTGCTGTAAGTCACTGTTTAATGACTATTATTTGGGGTAACGCATATACTTTGTTGCTCAAATAAGGACGCCCTCGCAACTCGATGTCGATTTCGTTGAGGTTCCGTTATCTTGTGTGTGGTAGATGACACTCTTAGGCATGGAAGATGATCCTGTTTTTTCTTTTTAGCTCAAATCCTTATTGTGGTAATTTTGGATTCACCAGAAACAAATGCATGTTGATCTGGAAACTGAACTTAGGCCAAGGCAGACGTAAAGTAACGATGTTTCTTCCATGAGGAAGCTCTGCATTATGCAGATCATAATTAATTCCACAATTATCTTCCTCAATGCACGCTTGCTTTCATTGTTACACTTATGGATCCCCTTTAAAAAACATAAGTGCTTAGAGAACCATTGAGACATACGGTGTATATTTAAATATATACTCATATTATTGTTTTTTGTTGTAGTGGAGTTATACAACTCCATTTATTTCTTCGCTGTTGTTTCTGCGCACAGAAATTCACCTTTGACAAACATGCAATATTTATTTTAAAACATTCACTAAAAACACAAAAGAAAACACTCCAATCATAAAACAAAGTATTTACAGCTAGAAAGTGAAATCCATTGTGCCAAGACTCCAGTTGAGATTGATAAAAAATATTAATGACTTAATCAATTTATCATTAATATTGAAACTGTAATTGATCTCTATTATAAAGAAAACATAGAGCTTGATTCCTGGTATACATTGCCTTGAAAATATCCCTATCTGTCAGTCTGTGCATCTCCAAAATGAGAAAGTGCTTCAGATATGTTTTGAACTGATAAATAATGTTAGGTTAGTTTGCACCACAAAATCCAAATTTCAGGGTCTTCAGGACATTTAAACTTTCCACAGGATTCAATTTGCAGCCTAAGATTCTACTGCAATCATCAAAGTAAAATTGTCAGTTTTCCGAGTATTTGCATAACAGTCCTTGTAAGAACACCCAAGCATCCCAAGTACTTCAACAAAAAAAAAGTGCTCGATTGTTTCTATTTCAGTCTTACACAATGGACGAATGTCGTCAAAACAAGTTCCTGTTTTACGGAGGGAAAAACTTGAAAGGTAAGATTCTGTGTTTCAACTTGTACCAGAAATCTTTTTCGTTCGGATCCAAGGGGCTGTTATTCCAAATAGAAAAATGTGTACAAAACATAGGGGGAAAAATTAAATAATCAAAAATCAATATAAAATAAGGTGATGACGTTACCTGACGTCATCCCATAACAAAAATCGTGCATCAGAATCTTTGTTGGCTGTCACTTCGGTAACGATCAAACATCTTGAAGTTACCAAAATTGTCGCTCGAAAACGTATACAAAGTCAATGGGCCGTACATTCGTTCGCAGAAACACTGCTCCTTTAAGTTCATGTCACGTGATTTTGCGTTTAAACTGAACAATTTTTATAAAATATTACTTCATATTTGGACTCTTCGGCACATTTCAAATCAAATAACACAGCGTAAGGTACCCGATTTCTCTTTCGTTCTTACAGTAATCTTAAGCCAAAGTAAAGGACTACTCGTTCACTCGTGTTAAGTAGAAAAACCTGTACAAAACCAACGGGGAAAAATTACATATTAAAAAATCAATATAAAATAAGGCAATGACGTCATAAGGACGGCATCCCTTTGCAGTTAATCATGCTCAGGGTCAGCCGATTGCCGAAACAGCTAAAAAAGAGAACAAAAAGAATGCCTTTTTCGCAAAATTGCGAAAGAGCCCCCCCCCAAAAAAACAGCAGAACAAAAAAGAATGCCTTTTCGCAAAAATGCAAAAAAGCCAACAAAAAAAGAACAAAAAGAATGCCTTTTTAACAAAATTGCGAAAAAGCCAAATAAGGGTTATACAAATGTGAAAAAGCTCGAGTTTTGTTCGCCCTTTTCCAATGTTCCGGTAGAGGGCGCTGTATCCAACCTCGATCCTTTTTCAATTTGAGCTCATGAAATACCACCGTTGCACTTTGGGACGAGTGGAATTTGAAGTGAACATGGTGCCGTCCGTGAGCATACGTTTACCGTGTTTACGACGAATCAGGAGAAATTTCACAATTTACATAGTTGAGTTGGTGAAAATATGCGACAAGTTGCGAGCAGTGGAAACAGTTTGATAGATAGGAGAAAGATGTTGCTCTGGAAAAGCTAAAAATAGCAAAAGCGAGCAACCTACGCGGAGTATGGTTTCGCAGCCTTCCAAAGTTCCGTGCCAAGCATTTGTCAGTTGTAAATTGTGCCTCTCCTTGGGATCTAGGTTTGTCTGTGTCAGTTAATGCTAATCATTGTGCTGGTTCTGATTTAGGAAGCAGGTGCAATTTCAGGAAAACAGACATTATTTCTCTAATAGTCATTTCTAAAAAAAAGAAGAAGTTAAGTTTAAATTTTTGGGCGGGGCAGGATTCCCCAGCATTTCCGTGCAAATAAAGTCATGACACTTGACAGTCTTTTTTCTACTTCCAATTTTTCCTAATTTTGGAACGTTTCCATTTAAAATCTGCTTCTTTTTGTGTTGTTCTTGAAAGGTAAAACATATTTGTTCTCAAAATGTCTAGACTTGGCCAGATTTCTAGTTCACACTTCTTTTTATTCACACTATTTTTCTCTAAGAAAATTCTCAATTAGAAAATCAGCTTGTTAACAGGCCTGAAAATGGATTTTTCGCGTGGTTACATTTTATTCGTGAAGAAGTTTTTGTCGCAATCCGGAACTGGTTTAACCGATCCAGAACTGTGAAAAGTGTCCTCATCACTTTTGTCATTCCTGTAAGTTAAAATTAAAAGCTCTGAATTGGAAAAACATTCTGCAGTATCTCCAACACACAAGGTGGCCACTGACCATATTTTACTGGAATTTGAGGATTTTTTTGTAAATGCAATCTGACTGAATAAATTTTGCGATCCGAAATTAATAAATCAAGTGTAAGCCTACATGTACTTTACTCCAGATTTCTCTACATAATCTTATGAATATATTAATCGTTCATGTTTATTTCTGTATGCTTCTTGGTGGCCCGTCTTAAATTTGTACAAGTCATGTAGCCATGGTATGGTTTTGGTCCATTTCAAATGTTTTTTGTATTGTACATCCCAGGGTACGTTGGCTGATTTAACCTGTAGATCCTCTTGATTTTTATATCACCGATTCAAATCGCAATTTAAATCAAATTATTTTTTAAATCGTTGATTTAGAATCAGCATATTTAATTTGTTTAAATTTTCATTTGTTACCTGATTTTTAATTTTTCCAGGTTTTGCACAATTTACAGCAACCCCCTTCCCCATCAAGTTCATCACTTCCTAGTTTTTATCACAGTATAAAAGCATTATGCTTGACACACAATCTAGGCCGGCAGGGTTCTGTCTCAATTCAAGTCACTTGTTTCGACCTAAACTGCATGAATTCAAGTGAACGATTTATAAATATGATTTAATTTCAGTACTGGTATTTGAAGTGTCCATCTCAGAGTTTAATGTATAAAGGTATCAGTGTACATCTAACTTATCGTACCTTTCATCTCAACAGGTACACATGTATTTCAATGACATTAGAAGGTTAGTGTTGGTTGCCGTATGCATTGAAACCAGTAACAAAATTTTCTTCAAGTGAATTCTAATCAAGCCCTTAGTTATAACTCTATCACAACGGAGCTGGATCACAAAAAAATCGCCTAAAAAACAAAGAACAACAAATTTTCTTGCCTTGAAAGCAGACACATTTTATTTATAGAATTTAGAAATTTAAAACAATGATTTAAAAAAGAAACAGATTGGAATTGCCAACCCTGCAACAGAAAAAGCAGAACATGATGTGAAACAATTTAATTGAAGTTGCCAAAGGCTCAGAGTCTGGCATGATATATCTGGGGTGTTTAGTATTCAAATGGCTTATCAAAGCATTATGCTTAATGTATTTAGTGCCAAAAGCAAGCCCCGGTTTTCCTCTCCCCCCCCGCGAAAATGTGTTAAATAGTAATATTTCTTTTGTGAAATGTTACAAATTGTACCTGTGCCAAATTTAAAGCATTTAATGAACAAACGTGAAAACTATGCCAAAAATACTGTTTTTGACCAAAAATGAGCAAAAATGGGATTAATGCCCTCTTGTGGTGACCTTGGGAGCAGTCTTACGAGGTGGCAAAAGACAGACTTGAATTCAGTACCTTCATACTGACCTAGAACACGTGATTCGATGTTGCCACTCGAAGGTGAGAACGGACCTCCAGTTTCAGTGAAGCTGTGATTTCTGGCCCGTGGTCTAAAGACCATAGATCAAAAGATGAGTAGATCCTATATGGAATGACTAGTAAGTGGCATAAATTGTGTTAATGACAAGTGCCATAAACTGATAATGGCACCAAGCATTCCTAAAAAGTGCCCACAACACTGTAGTTCTACAGCCTTAAGAAACCTGTAGAGAGGAGAAAATGAAAAGCAGTTACAGTTGAAGAGGTGGGAGGAAAACCCCGGAGGAATATTCTTGGTAAAACCTACAAAATCGGGGGGACTGGAAACCCAATCCACACCTGGGCCGGGCCAGGATTCGAACACAGGCCGCAGAGGTGGAAGGCGAGGAAAAAACCACAACGCAAACTAGACCCACCCACCCCCATAACTATTACTGTCTAAGATGAATTTTCGGAACACAAATTATAGACTTCAAAAGATGCTTTTGTTCCAAGCGCAAGACGTCGACCGAAATCAGTAGGGCTCCCTTCGGCATGAGCTTGAAACATGAACTGTATCAAACTTGTGAGAGCTGAATCAAGGGTTTTCTAGATCCTAGTTCAACTCCGTTTGTCACCCTGACAGGTGTCAAATTTGATCGTCAATTTTTTAGCCCGATAAAAAGTAATGTTTTGCAACAACAAAATTAAACTGTATACTATGATGATACTACAAAATTATTTTCCTTTTATTTGAACATCATAAATACAAAACTTTGTCAGTTTGAGACTGATATAAAAACCAGCTAGGTGTTGGAATTTATAAATATGAAATAAACATTCTGCCTAAAACTATGTATTCGTTATTTAACAAAAACTCGAGTAATCATTCATAATCATAATACAAGGCAGCTGCAAACCTTCACCTCCGTAACTTTGAACATTCCTCTATTTACCCGCTGTAATAAATCAAGGATCTTTTCAATCTGTGGAACCACCTCAAACCCTTTGCCTACCTTTATGGCCAGTCCATACTTCGTGCGAAAGCGAACACGAACGCAAATTTGTGACGCACTTTATTGCACAAAAATCCACACAAACTCAGCGGTACGGAGATTGATTATCCGCGTTGCGAATTCGTACAAGTTGAACGCGTTTCAACTCGAGCGAAATTTCGCTGCAGATAATTCGTGACTTCCAATTAGCTGCAGTATTAACTGACCTTAATCGGTGAAGCATTCCGATATAATTATCGTAACTCAAAACGATGTGCTTGTCACATTATTCTGATAATTAATATCTGAATTTCAATCTAAAATCATTCCACAGACTGTTAAAAAAATACTCTTTTCGCATTTTTATCTTTCGTATTTGTTCCTTCTTTTCTTTCTTATTTGATTAGTTTATTTCCTTCATTGTTGTTTAATTAATACCAAACATGGACAATTAGGCCTATATGAATATTACCTTTGTTTTATATTTTGTTTTCAGTTGAAGTAGCTTATCTACTTCATTTATGACAGAATTCAACTTGTCGTGTATACATATGAGCCCATTCCAGATCTTTTACAAGAACTTGATCAAGAACTTCATGTGAATCTTCTGAATGATATCAATAAAATCTATACCGCTGTACCACAATGTGGGAGGTGAAGCCTGATACGGCGACGAAGCTGTGATTTAGAATTAGTGCTAGTTTTTCATGCGTGCGCGAAACGATAACATTAAATGGTGTGTGGTTCCCTGAATCACAAAGTTATTATTTCAAACACTTGGAATGGATTAATTTATGATGGATTAAAATATTCATTTTATTTTGACTTCCTGCAACAAATGAAATAATCATTGTTAACGAGAAAGCAGTCTACCTATTTTGTTTGGGGGTGTTTGATGGCGCCTTTCCTTAAATTACGATCTTGCACAACGCTGTTGTCGGTCGGTGGGTATTTTATGCGTTTACTCAACTGTATTATGAACAGCGCCCTCCTTATGGGTAAACACTTAGCTGACGCCTCTAATGGTGAACCGTTCCTATGTTAAATACTCACAAGGTCTTGTATTCCTTGTTGCTCCTTGCTACAACACCTGCGTGCACACCAGGAAAGGTTGCTATTGAACTCTAATAAACTATTTTGAACACTGTGCGGCGCTTTACGATTTCTGGAATCATTACGGACTATTAACTTTGAAACGAAATAGATGCATTCTATATCAGTGGTTTGAATAAGTCTTGTAAAAAACAACCCAACGGAGTTTTGAAATATGTAAGTAAATTCTTTGATAGGTTTCTGCCCAAAACCTTGTGTGGTATGATTATTAATTTTTTGTATGTAACTTTTTTTTGCACTTGCATTGATTATTTAACTGTGATATGCTGAATCGTCAATTTTGGCCGAGATCACTATAGTATGTAGTGTGCTCAATCCGATATCAACTGGTAGCTTGCTATATGCGCAACAGTGAACAGTCTTCTTATTATGGTATACTCTATACGACAAACATCTCTCTCTCTCTCTCGAGCCTCCCTCCAGGCAACGCAACTACACGACGCAACAGCAAGATGGCTCCCTTGCGTCCTGCCGTCGCGTCGCACCGTCGCCTTCTTGCCGTTAGGTTTGTACACACACGAGGCGTCGCGTCTTGCGTCGCGTCGTTCAGTCGCCCGTCGCGTCGTACTGTCTTAGGTTCTTTCCCTTTTGCATATTTTTCTGCCTAAACATCGCTCCTTCCGTCGCCCGTCGCAACGTCGTGTGTTGCGTCGTATATCGTGTCGTACGTCGCGTCGTGTATTTCCGTATTTTTAGTTTGAGTGAAGAAAAGGTTTTTTTGGGTTGTTTTTTATCAAATGTAATCTGAAAGAACTTCCAACTATCAGCACTCTCTCCAGGAAATAAATAACGTCATCCACGTCAGCCAGAACAATGTTTTAGCTTTTCCTGCTCTTGTAATCATTTCTAAATCCATTCTAAGATACAGTATTACATCAATCATTATTACGGGCTTGCTAATGTAACATGCGGATATGATGAAAAACTAAGTGCGTAGTCAAACAGAGTTGAAGAAAATACACGGCCGGCCACAACGATAACAGAGTCTGTACAATGTGTTATTCAGAAACACGGACTAATACCATTGAAAGTGCGGTGATGATGAAGTTAACGAAGAAGACTGACCAAAACGAAGACCTAAGACAGAATATTCTGAGGAAAATATACAGTGTTGTAGTCGTCGAGACTGGTCTTGGCCTCCAGACCAGTCTCGAGACCAATTTGAAGGTGGTCTTGGTCTCGAACATGCTGGTCTTGGTCTCGAATCATTGGTTTCGGTCTTGGTCTTGATCTCGTGCTTCCTGTTCTCTGAATGTTCGGCCGAGACCAGTACAAGACCAATTGAAAAATGCACTTTGCACCCTTTTATACCTGATTGGTGATGAATTTCGATTGTTTGTAGGCCTACGAAAAACTTGAATCGAGACCCCGCAAGACGTAGGTACGGCCGTTTAGGACTGTGCGTACTAGCGTTCGTTGTGGTTACAGCTGGCAGTGGCGTGTAATGCGCAAACTTCACCCTCTGCGCGAATTACATGTGCACCCAAGGTTAAAACTTGCGCGGCCAAAGTTTAAAGCTTTTGCACTCGCAGTTAAACTTGTGCACGCAAATTTGAAGCTTGCACATCAGGAAAAAGATAGCGCGTGACAGCCCCCAAAATAATTGTCACTGATTACTGGATATGTGATATGTGATTTGTTGTCGTCGGGTTACCTGTGAATCCGTAATCAAATTGCGTGGTCTGGTAACTAGACGCTTATTTATGCACTGTTTGTTGATCTCAAACTTGACTAACAAGACACCATTCCGTGATAGCGTTTTTGGCACAACGTGTGCCGCCGCGTGCCTTTGCCTTGGTGGTGCGTAAGTCCTTGATGTCATGATTACTAGAAAGTCTTTTCTGGGTACCATGTCTGGCAATTCGGCAATCATAAATATGCATCCAACTACCACAAGGAATACGTTGGTTAAAAACGAGAAGAAAAAAGATTTCGCTGTGTGTGTTTTTGCACGAAAAACCCAGCATCAGCGATAAGGCAGGAACATAACGTCTGCCTTTATCGAACACGTGCACGCTGCCATCACCCCGTGAAGTACGTACATGTACGTCACGTGTACCAGGCTACTTCTGGGAATGATCTTTTAGTCCTCATGTTTGTTTAAATGTTTAAAGAATCTGAATTTAAGGTTGACCTGTTAAAACAATCAAAAACTGTTTCCTGTTTGATTTGTAATGGTATGTGATGCCATGTTTGCATTACAGTCCCTGGTTTGAAATGAAAGTAAATTCGTTTAATTTTATCATTTTAAAATGAATTGAGCTGAAATGCATAAATTATGAATTGCCGTTATTTGTCGTTCTTAATTTTTATTTAGGCCCCATTATTTTTATACTTGTTACATGGAAATGTTTTTCCTATTTCAAGATCTTTTTGTTTTTCAAACCTCACCTGCTTGCCCAAAGTACATGTAAATCCTAGGTCTGTCTCATTGTGAACCTTGTCACAACATTTAACACAGATGGATTACATGCACGTGCTGCCTGCTATACCTGCAAAATGTGAAACTCCCCAGTGTTCATGAATGAGAAATAAAACAGTTGGAAAGGAAATTTTATTTTAATTTCATTATCTCCTTAGGTTGCATTGATTGCATGCAATATGCATGTCGCGACATTCAGACCAGGTCAAAAAGTAAACACGTCATTGAATAATTCAAACTGCAAAGTAACAACAAAAACAATGCTAAATTCCAGGACAATTCTGTCTAACGCATACATGTCGTTCGGTGGTGTACAGCCCATCTTCACGGTTTTGTGTCAATGTACAGAGGTGATTTCTATCCATTTATTTACAAATGTGGTCTTGGTCTTGGTCTCTTGTTACTTTTTCTGGTCAGCTCTTGGTATTGGTATCGGTCTTGGTCTGTTGGTCTTGGTCTTGGACTGCCTGGCCTTGAATTGACTACAACACTGGTAATATACTGTAGGCTGGGTGGTAACTTCCTGAATCTGTGGTCAAAATTGCGACCGTACGATTGGAGACAAATTGTCTGGAGGACGGGGAGTACTACTTGGAGTTTACCGGGATGGACCACATGATGAATGGGTGAGATAAAAACTAAGAAACAAATCAACATCAATGAGCGAATAACATGTACTTTGCAAGCAGGGGGCGGAAATGAAAGAAAAAACAGTAAAGGCGCCCTCTATAAACACCATGAAGCGAAGGTCGTCAGCACACGACGCATCGTGCGTCGTGTCGTGCGTTGTGTCGTGCTTCAGGCGACGTAATAGGCGTCGCAACGCACAACACAATATACGACGCGACACACAACGGTGTGGCGTGACGGGCGACGGAAGGGGGGACGTTTAGGTAGAAAAAAAATGCAACAAGGAAAGGACCAAAGACAGCACGACGCGACGGGCGACAGCACAACGCGACGCCTCCTGTGTGTACAAACGTAATGACAAGAATGCGACGGTGCAACCCGATGGCACGACGCAAGGGAGCCGCCGTGCCGTCGCGTCGTATAGTTGCATCGCCTGGAGGAGGCTAGAGAGAGAAATGTGTGTCGTAAATAGTACACCATACCTTATTACCAACTATATTACTTACATACACCGTACAGTACATGCTAAAGGCTTAGATATTGCCTTATTCCGTGACGCATTCATTATTTCGTTGGCGAGAAGTGATGGGAGACAATAGGGGCAAAATAAGGAGAGGGAAATGAGATTGGTGTCCATTGATTAAAAAACCGTCCCGCTTTAATACCCATGCCCACGTTTGGCACTCGTGCACACTGATATCCTGATTTATTTTTCTGTGGAGCGGGTAAGTGAACTGTTACTGCGCACATAGCCCGGACCATCCTTGCAACGGAAGCCCAGCCTGGAAAAAAATGCTTCCTATTGGTGCAGAGTGCACGAATGCGGCCCGCTAGAGGACTGCGGACAAGCAGCTCACACCGTCTCACTTTCCGTGCTTAAAACGCATTACGCTCCTTCATGTCGCTCTCGCGGGCCCAGTCTACTCGCGTATAAGTCACTTTGCCTCCTCTAGACTTCCGGCGCGGCCGCGATCCCGGCCGCGGTGAGCACCAGGATCAGTTACTCAAGTACTCCTCCATGGGTCCTCGTCGAAATGACTGCTTTTTTCAGCGGCTTCTTGGAGCTAGTCTCTTTGATTCTGTTTGCATGCCGAGCTACGCGTCATTAGCCAGCTACACCGGGAGAGTTGGTGGTTGCATATTCATGGCCTGTGCCCCATCCGACTCGCTATATATCCCCGCTTCTGCAGGGTGGCCACTTCAGATCGGAAGTGCTCCCGGAGAAAGATGGAAGAGACTCGAAAGGGGGACAAGGAGAAAAAAATCAGCACCTCTAAAACAAAAATAATCAGAAACAGGACCGGAGAGCCGAAGAGGCGCAATTTGAAGAGGCAGAGTGAGGCCAATCATAATTATTAAAAATTCACTAGTTGTAACTCGGGGCAAGACTTTCGTGTCTGTTGTTGTCGAGTTAAAACTCTTGGGCGGGAGGATTTAGCGGCCATTACCGGGGATACAAGAATGGACTGCTAGCATGCAGTCTAGTCATGGCCCATGAATGCCTGGTGTTTGTTCCTCTTTTGCTAGGCTGCCATCTGATTCTTCCTACCCCACTACACCAGATACGTTTACTCTGGCTACTGCTGGGCTGTCAGTCTTTATTGCCTTGGCTGGGGTGGGGAAAATCGGAGCTAATCAGGGGGTTTAGATCAAATTTATACAGCCACCGGGAGCGATGACTTAATAAGCCCTGGTGCTGGCAAACAAAGGGATGGGTTTTTTTTCACTTTCACTACTCTGATTGTTGGGAAATCAATGGGTTTCCATCCTCATCTTCTAAGCCCTGTTATCTAAATATTTTATTTATGATGCGGAAGGCCGGTCGCTCAACTAAACCTTCCGGATAATTTGATCAAACAAAACGAAGATCGGGTTGGGATCCCATGGTAGCTGCGTGTTTGTCGAAGAGCGCGCAAGTGTCACTGCCGTCATGACAACTAATCCTACAAGAAATGAGCACCTGCACATACGAAGACGTATCAAGTGGCAGGTGGTAACATGTAAGTTATTACCTACATATCGTGGCAGAATCCGTCGCCTTCGTTATTATTCCCGAAATAAATCCTTTCGGGTTTTGTGAGTGGGGGGAGGGGCAGGCCTTCCCGCTTTGAGGGGACAGTTTCTTTTGTTGGGAGAGTCCGAATCGCAATTCGTCTCCATAACGTCCATATTTCAACACGTGTGTAGTCCCCATAACCCGGTAACAAGACTTGTGCAACCGTGGTAAATAGTGTGGACTTCCGCACAAAAAAGTCCAAATAATATAGGGCAAGAAGACGTTGTGTGGACTCACAAGAGTCTATACAAGTGGTTTCCCCTCTCTACAAAAAAAAATCAGAAGAGAAATGTGTTTGTGGACAAACACAGGCTGTTTTGGCTGTTGTTAGAGTGACTCTGTGAATCTGTGACTCTGTGACTCTGTGCCTTATGTCGATACATTTCATGTATCACACATAACACTCATTGACATGTTCATTGTAATATTGTAACTTGTAAAATTGCTTTAGAGACACATCTGAAAATGCACCTTTGTATCTTAAAGAAGCACCCAAAGGCTCCAAATATTTGGACATCTGGGGCTCTGAAGATAGATTGGTCACCCAAAAACCCATACGCAATGAATTCATCGGCGAAAATCAAGACAAGAGGAATAAGAGGCATCTTTTCCCACGACCAACTGGGCCGATTTCGGAAACACGCGAGATCAACTTTTGGGTTTATGTTGATTTGATGACGTAAAGGGGAAAATACCCAGCAGGCATGCGTGAAGATACAAGTAAGCTGGCATCGTTGCGCCCCAAATGCAGTGAAACGAGGAGTTTTGATAACGTGTAGAAAATACACAATAATATAGATGGATAAACCTAAAATCTTACTTTTAGCTGGTGAAAATAAATGATTGTGAACATTTCCGAAATGAAGGAGTACGGGTCATTGAAGGTGGGGTGGAACGTAACGTATTTTGGTCTACAGTCAGACCGCACAGACTATTTATACTTTGGGGAGAATAACGCGGTCTGTGTAAGAGTATCCAGCCTTTTATTGGACAGCCTGTCATGGGCATGATGTGTGTATATGTGCAGCGTCTGGAAAAATTCAGCAACCCACGTGCCATTCGCCGTGTGTACAGTTCTCAATGTGTCGGGCAAACAGTGGTAAACACAAATCGGATTCTTCTAGTAAAAGTGAGTGGATTCAATTCCTATGACAGTAACTATAATTTACTCATCGATGAATGACGGTACAGAACCTGTCCGCAATGCGGGTTGTGATTCCAAACCTTGTGGTGGCCCAGCAGCTTTTCACCCCGGCCGTGACAGCAGCTGCATCACAGCACAAACAGTCGGCGACACTGATCTGTCACTTTCCTAACTTCAAATTGCTTCTGAGAACGCTGGATATTTGTCTAAGCAGTCCTCCAAAAATCGTTGAGATATTACTGATCCGTGACCACTGGAGATGTTTTAAAGCTGCCCTTATTATGTTAAGAGTTGTCCGGGAACAATCGATTCAACGCGTTATTGCACGGAAACCTAAAGAACATAAAACTTGTCTCAGTGTACAAGATTCCTGTCCGAAATTATGAACTGCTCAAGACTGGGGTACGGTTTATTTTATGACAAAGACGCAACAAATTATGCACTTACACGCGATATGTAACAATGAACGTGGTGGAAGAACCATTCCAGAACATTTAATTTCGAGCGTGCCTCTACCATGAGACACGCATATAAGCATGCACCTTACTTAAGTCATGCAGTTTTTACAGCAATAGCTCCCCCAACATTTCGGGGTCACCAGCATACCACAAATACAAAATGAACGTTTTTGAGAAAGGTGCACAAGTGTCCGGCGGAAGCCCACGTTTTTGACATTTTGTTTGACTGTAAATACGAAACTTGCCCCATTTTTTTCACGTTAATTTTGGAAGGTGGTCTTGTCACCTGTTGTGTCAAGGATATTACTGGGGAAAGAAAGGTTTTCTTTTTATTGCCTCTTTAACATGATACGTGATAAATTCCCCCTGTCTTGGTGAATGTCAAGTTTGAACCTCTGGAACTGTACTTGTTAAGATATAAGGCTTAAAAATGCACCTTTACATGACCATGACGTAACCTGGTATGTGATGCAGTCATCATAGTGTGCCTTCAGTGTGCATTTTGAACACTTTTCTTCTAGGTACATGCCAAGTTCGAACTGAATGTTTCTACTACTAGATGTCTGTAAGAAATGCACTTTTAACTTGCGGTCATGTGACACCTGACAACGTTACAGTAATGAATTTCTTCTCGAATAATTTCTGAATATCGACGAAAGTGCCAAAGTCTTATGATTAAAAAATGTACAAACATGCGCAATATGGGGAAAATGCACCTTTAATATGACGTAACTGGGCACCTGATGACGTCACAATGACAAATGTCTTCTTCTAGGACCATCTGTCCCGAAAGTTTTATCTATCCTATGAATTTCATGTCGATGAAATCTTACTTAGTATACGAATCCAAAATTAGTCTTTTGATGATGTCATCATGACCATAACATTTTCTAAACTATTTTAACTTCTACTGCCCCTACCCAAGAGGGTGCCAAAGAAATTTTTCAGGAGATACGTCGAAAATAACCCTGCAGAAGAATTAAACTTTGGTGTGTCACGTGACAAGTATTACTACATTCCAACGAATATCTTCACCACCTATCCTCAGGTGGTACTCTAGGTATATGCAAAGTTTGAAAGTAATCACTCTTACTTAAGTGCTATGGCTGAAGGAAAAACCCGGGAAACCGATTATTGGGTAAAAATGGATTTTGTCTTGAGTACAGTGTTACTATTCAGTGGAATATTTGATTTTATCATAAACATCGCTGGGGAATATCCTAAGCGGTGACACAATGAAAGAATTAGTGAAACAGTACCGATTAATTGAGTGGTCACCATAAATACGAGATTCAAACAACAGTATCTCACAACTGCATGCATCCGAAGCCGAGTTTTCTTTGCTACATATCGTTACGAAGTGTATGCCTATGCAGTAAAGAAACTGTTTATTTTTTTTACGAACAAATTTTGTTTTACAACTGCATTAGAAAAAACTCCAAAGACAGTGTCTCAGTTGCATGTATGTTCATGCTCCTCACTTAGTTTGTGCGCCTACGTACTGAATCCCACTACACCCAGAAGCCAGTGGCTCCTGAATCGGAGAGGTGGACCCCTAAAGTAATCGATCAACATCAAGCCCAGATACAGCTGTTTGCTTCTCATTTCCATACTGTTTAGTATTTAAACACTCAAAGTCCCTTTTGCTAACTTGTACATGATAACAATCCATTTAATGCCAAATTCTTGCCCGTCTTTCTTACGTACCTTCAAAGTAACAGAGTCAGAAGTTGGAAGCAAAGCCAACATTTCAGAGGGATTTTTTTTTCAGTTTTGCCGGGTTTCCCGTGAGGAATATCATAAACGCTCTAATGAGAAAGCATCATGCAAGAAGGAAACCGCAATTTATTCACACACGAGGTCTTCAAGTGAAATGGCAGTACAACGCTGTGCGTCGTCTGCTCGAATAATTTTTCAGGCCGACGCGTGACTATTGCGCGTGCGCAAATACACAAACTGAATGCACGCACAGTCTATGGGGACCGAATATAAGTGGCTGATTGACGTCACACACAAAAAAGTCAATTTTTAAATTCGTAATCCACAAGAGATAGTTGTCGCATAGTTGTCACACAGAAGAGGCTATAAAGTTGGTTATTGTAATTTCTGGCTGAGGGGCCAGGCTAAATATTTTGTTGTTAATTTTCGTTGGATAGCAGAATTATTCAGAAATCACCTTCAGCTGACCTTTTCAGAGGATGTTAAATATAATCAAAAAATTTTAAAAATATATTTAATTTTCAATCAAACTTTCATTTCAAACAGGACAGTTAATAATAGCAGAGGAATAAAAGAGAAATACTATCAAATAATCGTATTCATATTATTTTTAATTTTATCTTATTGTCAAGATGTGCACTGTTTTTTTCTGTTACTCCATTTTTTGTTTAAAACAGACATAGAATTTCTGGTCTAAATTTTGACCTCGGCATTTACATGTAATGCTACGTCTACTTCAGAGATATTATCTCGCACAAATTATGACACCAAATAGATTTTCAAGTGACAAGCGATGAAATCGTTGACGTCATCAAACCGGAAACCCATATCACCCAATCACCTCGTGCTTGTTACTAAAACAAACACGTCCTGTTTTAACTAAATTCGCTTGTAATTTGATGCCTAATGAGATCATTGTGATATCACACTCGTATGTTAATGAAAGATCAGGGTTAATTTCCGCGTTATAAGTTTCAAGTTCTTACAATATACTGAGTCAAAGAAAAGCTACAGAGACTTTTCGGGTAACAAAAGGAGAAAAGTGGACATGACAACAACCCTAATAGGTGACTGGGCGTTGCCTTATCACATAAAATTGTACAAACTCGTCTGCCATCGCGAGTAATTTATCAAATAACATCGTTTAGGTTTGCGTTGAACATTTTCCAGTTTTTCTTCACTCACCGTCACCCAGCCCCTCCTCCAGTTTGCATAATCAAAGGATCGGGCCAACTGCGGGAGGTTTTGTAATCGTAATATTATTTTGTAAACTTGCTAGAAGGGCCGTCGGAAGACGTTATCATAATTTAATACTTTTCTTTATCGTACTACGTAAGTTCATATCAATATTCCGGGCAAAAGACACGCAGAGTGAGTAGCTTTGTATCAGTTTATTTGGAAGGTTTCGTTGATATTTTTTTCGTCCAAGAAGCCGAGGAAACCTAACTCGGATGATGTTTCGACATTTGATGTTTAATCCTTAGACAGTGTCATAACGTTCGTGACTCGCAATATGATAATTTGTATGTAGATTCGGATTTTGGCAGATTCGGATCGCTTTTCTTTAATTCTTCATTTATGGTTTACTGCAATAAGAAAAACCATAAAAGCACACGAGAACAACGGCAGGGAAAAGAAATTTCCTTATTGAAAGCATTTATGATTACTTAAGGGTTGATCATTGGCTCACTGCCATGTATTTCACTAAAGAAAAAGGAAGTTTAGTAGAGCCAAATATCCAAAATTATATATCAAGTTTTAATGCTGAAATAGCTGTTACATTGATGTTTCAGTGTCTAGGATTAGAATGACGTGACGGTGTTGTTCATGAACACGTGCATTCGCATAAGCAAACAAACAAAAAACACAAATAACACAAATAATTAATCTTTTAATTATGTAGCAAACCAAAATGGACATTTATTTTAAATGGGAGATGTTTTAATTTATTTTATAAAGGCTTCTTAAAACTCACAAAAGAAACCCAGCAAGATATGACCAATTGATAACGTTCGTACATGAAACTATCCAAGTGCTACCAAAGCCCATTCAAAGTATATTCAAAAAAGATCATTTCTAATGGTAATTAATTGATTCGTTTTAATCATTTAGTTGTGTTTTTCTAAGTTTGAGTAATTTTTAAGTTTGACACTGCATCAAAGTCAACACTGACAATATTATGTCCTTTGTAGTGGATTAATTTTTGGGTATCAAACTTTATTTCGACAAAAAGCTCAATTTAAAAGCACGATTATGAAATTCTTTATGAAAATCACACGATTTTTATCGGAATAATTGCACCACAAAATACCTAAAGAGAGAAAGCTTACGGGGTATGTCGAGGATTGACAAGTCCGTGGCAGTCGAAAAGGGCTCCCTCGCAGTGACACAAATAGTAGGGTCATAAGAGGTAATAAAAGCATGGACCGATCTGGCTACTACTACTAGCCTAAAGGCAGACGATGGCAGGACCCTCCTTGATCTGCTGCTGTGCATGCTATGCGCATCAACAGAAGAAATATAACTCGCTTTGCGCTAAGAGAGAAGCTGATACCACAGTGCTTTCAAGTTGCAGGAAATGTCATAACTGTTTCCTGCGTAGAGACAACATGATTCTGCAAATTTGTAGGTTTTTCATTCAAAAGAAGGAAACGATTCTCTCGTGTAATGATATAACAATTTTAGTTGCAAATTTACTCTTCTTTAGAACTGTCCTCCTGACGTACAAAAGCGTTTTTCCTGAACAGTTAAAGGTAATCAACGTTTCATTTATTTTATGAGTCCATTTATAGTGTATTAGAGGATATAAGGTGTGACGATCTGGCATCTGCCGTTGCAACCACCGTAAACTTCTTTAGAAACAGTCGTCTGAACCACCAAGACAATTACACAAACGTATATGAGAACGAATCAGGTGAACAAGCAATTTCTGTTCGTATAAACCACGGGTCTTTCTACGCCCTAAAAATTCTATAGCCATCCAGGTGAGGGGCATGCGCATGAGGGGTACTTCAAGTTGCGACAAAGCTGAACATTAAGGGTACCATAGCCAGGAGGCGAAACGGAGCGGTATTATCCCACATAAAGGGTTAGAGACAAAGGGCCTTAAGCTGGCCTAAGTCCTTGGACAACACGTCTGAGACCATGGAGGTGTATGCATAAGTACAACAAAGGAATTTTTTTCTTCTTTGGGGGCTGGGGTACGCGGGGGTCATGAACTTGGTTCGGGAGGTATAAATGGGTCCTTTTGCGGGGCAATGAACGCCCGTAGAATGACTATGGGGTTGGCCTATCTGCACTTTGGGTCTACAGGCAGATGTTAACACACAGGCAGATGTTATGTCGCTAAACAGAAAAAGAACAAATTTCAGCTTCAAAGTTTGGGTAAGTAATGAATTGTCCCTTATGCAATCGGTGTTTTAGTATTTTTAATGAGTGTTCTTAATCTGCCATTTTTGCATAATAACATTTAATTTATCATCATCCTAAAAGCTGTAGTTTGTAGTGGATGTGCTCAACAATGCACGACAAAACAATACAGACAACAGCAATTATAGAATCTGAAATGGTAACATTAATTGGATATACAAAGGTTAAATTAAACAAAGAAACATATAAAATCCATTTTAAAAATATAAGGATGATAACAATAAATAACAATAATGTATGTCTGGCTTTTTCAAGAGCGCAGAAATACTATAGGCGCTAATGGGAATCCTTGGTTTCGCCATAAAATTAAACAATGTATGAAGATTATACATTGAGAAATTGATATAATGAGAGAAAAGGGTTATCCTGGAGCATTTTGTGACATTCTTGACAATAGACGAAGATTGATCGCGGGGACGAACGATAATTAGACTCCAATCGAGCAAGCACAGTAATGTCTTTGTGTTATAGGATCCGTCCGATGCCTTGATCTGCAAAAACGTTTATTGTAGCTGACGTACGGGAAAGGAAAAACCCAATATCGGCTTTCCCTTATTTCTGAAAAGCTAAGACCGTCCAGGAGCCATTTGTAAGAGTGCAAATAGAAACCCAATAACCCCAAATCTCTGCAATTCAACGACCAAATAAAAAGCCCTTGCGATTTAACGGTTAGATTTAAAACTTCATTGGAGCCTATATCCACGGATGCTTACGTATTTTGACAGCTATGACTGAAAGCGGTGATAAATACCGCGTGAAAGGTGATTTTCTGTGGGTGTTGGGGGGTTTTTGTTTGAGCGGTTGTGCCCACGTCGCTTCTGGTTGAGGGCACGGGCGGGATTATTCGCGGTTAAATCGGATCAAAGTAACGGCTGAATGGGCCGCAGAAATATGAGTAAAATCCCACTATAACAGGGCGCAATTAGCTTCTGAAAATGACGGGGAACTTGCCCCGGGGGCCTCTTCACTCTGGGTTGCTTCGCCGTTTTGAACGGCATTATTTTCTCGAATCCTGTGAACGAAGGGATTCTAAATGGCAGGAGCATTATGCAGGGAAGCGCACACCTGTGAATGAAGTTCAAGAGAGGAAGAAAGAGCGAGAGCTGCGGCGTGATTCAAGCCAGCGATCAGTGGGGTTGACCGAGCCTTAATCACCGCCAACTCGGATCGCATCCAGCCCGCTTGCATGGGCCCCAGAAGTAATGCGAATTCCCTCCTTACAGTGTAACACTACACCGCTGATTAGAATTTAATTGAACATGAAAATATTACACGGGATATAGCTGAAAGATTCTGGGCCACGCTTGGAGCGAGAACTCAATGGACACTCGTGAATTGCAAAGCAGCTTCAGTGACGTGGCACTGCCAATTCAGCATCGACAAGTCCAGGGGTCTATTTCAATCCGAGATGAGGTGCACTTTTGTATATTCAAGCAACAGCAGACGAGTATACACAGTGCAGGATCTGAATTTCGCACACAGCCTCGCGATCAATCTTAATTGATGCATCTAATTTTAAAACCCCGAACATGAATTTCTGTAAGCCCAACGGATAGAAAGCATTGCCCTAGATTTTCTTTTCTTTTTTTAACGTTTTTTAATCAACAAGAACAAGGATGGCTACGAAATCACAGAGACAAGGAGCAACACAAGCGCAGATACGTGCTCAAGCGTCTTAAACCCCCTCTTACCGACCTGAGGCCCCTCAGAAAAACAGACATGATCAATTTGGGAGCAGTTCAATTTTGAGACAAAGCAGGCCCCTACATACTTGCCAGGATCGCGCGGACTCCATTTTAATTAGACGTGACCACCGCTGTCTCCAGAAATCCAGCCCGATCATGTCCGCGCAAGTTTTAGGGCGGGTGTGATCTAATAAGCGTGATAGGTGAATGATTTATTTTCCTGTTGGAGAAAGAAGGGGTTGCGGGACCACCAAACTTTAGGTTAACTTTGAAGCGGTTTATTCCTACTCTGACATGATGTACATCATGACAGATCTGTTAATTTAATATTCCGATTCAGCTCATGCGAGCTTAACAACCTATATCAAGAACAAGATTTCCGTTAATAAATACAACGGATGATATGCACCCCCCGTGATGCAGTCACAGATTCATAGACTCTGGCTTCAGTGATTTTATGGAAATGTCCCGAAGATCCACAAATCAATCGGTTGACAAAGAGTATAAACTCGTAAGTGATAGTGGTTCGATAAGGTCTATAATACACTTTGACAAATCGTGTCATTCACGGTTTGATAAAATATCCCCAACGTAACGAGCTTCGTTATAGAAATAAAACTGTAGACTTCAGGATGATGTGTTGGCATAACGGAAATAAATTAATGTGTATACAGAACAGGTTTTTGCATCGAGAGCTTAATAAATTACTGAATACATGTGTATGGAGGCACAAAAATGTGCATTCAAAGATGTGTCTGTTTTTATACACGTACTGAAATAAATTTGAAATTCGGTATTTGGTGGTGCCAGAAGGCCCATACTAAAGCTATCTCTCGCAGTTATCTTAATTATCTTCAAGTTGGAAGTTCGTCCTCCATATTAACAATGGTTTGCAATCTTAGCACCTCGCTAAATATTAAATGAAACGGAACGGAATGTGACAAAAAATCTATCAACCTCCAATCCAGATTTGAGGAACCATTTCTGGTGCAGTTAAAGGAAGGGAGACGAAAACTTACAAAAATCTTAAAATTTTACACTTTAATTAAGACTTTAATGAGACTCCACGAGAAAAGTCAAAGTCAGAAAAACTGCAACTGCGATGTATGATGGCACCGTGCGGTTCATGAGTTTAGATGCTTAATGCTTAATCTCGTGATGGTGCTATGCTTTTTGCATTTTTTTTTTACTTTTTCTGTTCTGCTGGGGGATGACAAAGCCTCCACAATCCATCCATCTTGGTAGTAATTGGAGAATGTTTTCATAAAGAGAGGCCCACCCACAAATAAACAACATAATTAAGCTTCATTTACCACGCCAATGTCACAACACAACCTGACAGAAATATTTAAATACACAAAATTAGAATTAGTCACCGCATTCCTCCAAAATTATCATTCAACCTTTTTCGTTCCAACTTTCGAATGCTTAGAAATTGGCTCAGTAGGGCGTAGCGGATACGACAGCAGGACTCAGTCCTTTCCTAACAAAGGGAGAAAAGAAAAGAAAATTGGGCTAAATACGAAAGCAAACACAGGGGTGCATTTATCCTCCGAGTTCGAATTTACCTGTCAAAAGCCTCCGGGAACACAAAAAGTGACAATCCGCAAGACAAACACATCAGCCTTAGCTGGAGGGCAGCGCGCAGGCCTGACCGGTTTGTGACCAGAAGTGCGATAGGTCATATGACAATTACAGATGCATTCTGGCATTCAGCCATAAATCCTTCTATTTTCATTACAATTAACCTTGCTCAGTGGTGTTCCCGCTTCGGCCCTGAATTCCATTGCACCGTTATAGGTATCTGGTTTTAGATTTACTGGCTCAGTATGTCGACATTCTGGTTCTGTTAGCGTAAAGGAAGACATTTTGGTAAGGTGGTCATCAGCGGACGAGACCTCACACACGTCTGATCAACCACTTGAGAGTCGCAACCTCATGGGCTAATTCGTAAACTTAGCATCTGAACCAATGATATGATCATTTTAAAAACAGATTGACGACCTACCTACAAGAGCAAAAAGGATCGAGTTGAACTTCATGGAAATGAACAATCTTGCACAACTCTTATTATACAAAATGAAGAGTCGGTGTTCATTTTGAAACCATATGCATGAGCAAAGAGAATTCGAATTCCTGTAGGCACTCCTCGTTTTGGCATTCGTGAATATGAAACATTTTGTGACATTCGTGCAATGTTTTTAATTAAATGTGTTCTATAAGCAAAACAATTTTTGTGGATTCCTCTTACCTTAAGATTTTCCTCACGCTGTATTTTCCTTCTTTTCACTGCCAGTTCGATGTGTGCAAATGGTTGCCCGTAGTCGAAACTGAAGGTAAAAAATCGGGAGGGAATTCTACTTCCAGTCACGGTGATGAAGCTGTAGACCTAAACTGAATGCGTAAAAGTACACAATTCAATATAAGTAAAATTGAAGGCTCAAAGTTTGGAAATGAAGCATGAAAGTGACGAGAATGAGAGGAATCCTTGAAGCACGAATGCAGCTTAACGAATTTGCTGCGTTGACGAAGTTGGCTAGAAAACATATATTGAATGCTCCATCACAACAAGGCATTCAATGGGGACTGAGTTGGCAGGAGAATTCGGTCGACATGTGAAACTTTACTGGCTTTTCTCTCCATTTTTGGAACTATTTTTGAAAACACTACCCCCACCTTTCTCCTTAGATAGTAACACTGAATGTTCTTGTCATCGTTACTAGTGACAAGCCAGCTGCCAGGATTCATGGAGGGGTAAAAAATAAAGGGAGCGCAGAAAACAATAAACCTTTATAGGGTCACTGGAGTTTTAGCACAGGAAAACCGCCAGAAGACGTATTCTGACAAGGTGGTGACCATAAACACCCAAAGACACACATTCCAGAAACCTAAAAGTGTCCGATTTTTTTCCTCTTAAAATCTGACGTTTGCGCAATATAGAATTTTGTTCGGGCAAAGGAGTAATAATAAATCGATACTTCGAATAAACTTCGAGCTTCTAGAATTGTTAGATTAAGCACTCTGCATTTATTCGCAGGAATCTCAAAGGATGGAGGGCATCCATTCTTCTTTTTTTCTATGAACAGAACGATGGTGCAGAAGCAGTCAATACTGATTTAACACCTCTGACACACTGAAAATAACACACAGCGAATACATTACCTTCCAATGCTGACTTTCCTCCCCAGCAACCTTGCCACTCTGGCAGGACATCTGTCTTACTATCTGAAGTTTCGCCTAAACATTATGGAAAAGTCACATAAGAGCACGGCTCGGAGCTTTACGCCGACTTGTATTGACCGAAAAACATTTTTACTTTCTGCTTTGTGTGTATTATTCGTGTTGCACCACAAAAACGAACACTTCAGGAAAACCAAACAAGCACTAGACAGCTTTTAAACAGAAGGTGGACGCTTTATAAGAGTTCACTCACGGCGCTCCAACCACCATGGAGAGTTGTATAAAACACTTCGAGTGTCACTCCGTTCACCCCCTCTCCCTTGCGATGAAGCAGTTTAGAAAATCGATTTGCCAGAGAGGCATGCCGAAATTGCAGCTCACATACTTTGGAACGAAGAAGGTTTGCGTATTCAAGTCGATCTCCATCTTGATAAAATATTAAGGAACTTAGATGTGTAAAGGTGGTGGCTACATAGACAAAATATTCAGTCGTACATGACATCTCATTTTGCGCAGAAATTCACATTTTTTTCTGGGATGTTGTAATTCTATGGCAACGTTTTACGATAATTATCATATATTTTGATAGGTTCATGGCAGCAGATACTGTCTACTTTAAATTTCTCTTTTTAATACCCATTTCCATTAGACCAGAGTGATCACGTGGTCGGTGAATGAAAACAATACTACTCAACATGACTTGAACAATTGTCTGGAAAAATAAGTTTATTTCTCATTTTCTCTCTTAGTGCGCAACGCAGAAATGTCAGTTGGGAAAATTATGGGTGAGGCATCAATCAGTGGTAGTCCACTATTATGGAATTCGATATCTGCCGTCGTCCGTCGTCCGTCACCTGTAGCCCGTATTTTTTATATATATATATATTGCTGGAGAAATTGCACCATTACTTGTGGTTGGTGTTTATTTTTTCGGTTCTGTTGTGTAAGTTATGAAAACTTGTTCTCAGGATTGATATTGTTCTTATGTAATACATTCCTTGCACTCTCATCAAACTCCATTCCAAGGTTTACCTCTTATTTCTGTTTTTCTTCTTTATTTTCAAGAGAATTCCACCAGACTGAAGCGTACTATCTAATACGGTATGGTATACACCACATACTGCAATGTGGATGTTATAGTTTAATTCATTCTTACCTCTAAACATGACATGAAGGTATGCAATGTTTCATCACTTGGAGAATTCCTTCTTAGGTTCTTTTGTTGCAGGACTCTGTGCAATGTTCGGAGGCTTGGGAGAAACCCCCCAAAGCAAAACAAAACAAAACAAAACATAAATTTCAATCAATAGCCCGGACACTCATGTATCTAGAAACAGAAATTGGGCTTACAACTTCTCTGTTTTTTATACCACAGAATATTTGCTTAAAAGAATATTTTTTAAATGAATGGAGGGGGATGAACTTCTCGGCTTCTGTTTTTTTATAAACAGTGATCAAATGGGTTGCATATGACCTGCCAAAACCAGGGTTTAAACACCGTTATAATTCCGTTCACATCTACGGATCTTTTCTCAATAAGGCAAGTACACATCCCGCCTGCAAAGTATATACCAGTCCCATAATTAATGTCAATCATGCTAGACTATCCCTGCCCCTTGACAAGAAAATGTCACCTTTCTCAGAATTTAACCTAGTGTTTTTAGGGGAAACATTTTTAGGAAAAATGTTTAGGTAAACTTATCCGCAGTGCAATTTACGACGGGCGAAAATGGCAGAATTGGGACACAACAAAAAGCAAGAGGCGACCGACGACGGGCGAGGGGCGACGGTAGATATGGAATTCCATATACTACCACCGATACCTTTGAGAGTGTTTCTGCGTAAGTGCATGACTCCCTCACTTGTGTGTGCCCACACGCTGGAGGCGCTATGGGAGCACGTTTGATTGGTAGTATTGGATGTTGAGAAAAAGCAACTTTTTCAATTTTTTTGCCAGATTTGCTGGGATAACAGCAAACTGTGGGTCCAAAGTTGTTCTAGGGTGGTGAAAATCCACGCATTAAGGGAAGGGTCCGACTTTTTCCATTTGCAAACATACAGCACTTTTCTCCGCACGCCGCCTACGAGTAGTCAACGCGCAAATTTGCCGTCGACCGACGCTTCGCTTGAGGAACAGGTTAGCATGCAATTAATAATTTTAAGAGCGCCCCCAAGAGGCTAGATTTCAACTCCTCAAGTAATGTAGTTCTTGAATGCTGCCTCTCGATGAAAGGTGTAGCTTCAAATTGAAATTTGTACATTTTTATTTTTTTTCTTTTTAACATTTACAGGCTATTTAGCCCACCTGGTGCGTCTTCTCATGGCTATTTTTCTTTTTCATTCTGTAACTTTATATTGGTTTCTGTATATGTATTTATTACAGTTTAGCACTCCATAACACCAGGCATTGTTCTTTGCAAGTACCCAAATTCACATTAACAACCATTCGTCATATATTATGAAAGTGTAGTAACTTTTAGATGGTAAAATACTCGCATGAGCGGGCGAAATACTGTAGTGCCTGGGTGAATATGGTCTTGTCGATCATTATTTTGCCACGGTAGACAGAAATCTAATTGCATATTTGCAACTGAATAATGTCAATCCGTGTAAAATGAAATTTGGTCTTGTCACCGTTCAGTAGTGAAAAAATAATTAAGATTGTTATAATCAATAATAAAGCCCGTGATCAAGAGTGACGTAATTATTATCCTTAGTGGGAAATACATTGCCCTAATTGTGCTCCCCATGTTGAAACATACAAATTCATTGGTCATCTAAGCACGTATATTTCAATTTAGACAACTGCTCAGGCTGGTACAGATGGGGGGATTGATTGATCTTACAGGATCAACCTAGTATTTATTTTTTCAGTAAGTGATATCATATAACCACTTTTAACACCACCAATAGTGACTCAAGTGATTTTTCTTTCAGTCTAATAATGCACGTTGTGCCTTCTAACGAGACCAAGATTTCTTAATTTTGGTAAATTTCACAAGTGACAGTTCAATGCAAATAGACAAATATGGCGACAAAATACACAATAAAGTTCATTTACTGCTAGATTTTGAAACAGATATTCCCCTTTGGCTCTTCTTTTTCAAAGTGTGTAAAAAAATGTAGCTTCATCTCCTAGAACGGCCATTACAGGTTACATTCAATAAAAGCTAAAATGTTTAGCCCCAAAATAAGTTTGGCCCTAGGAAAATTTGGTTCTGGATCTGCCCTTTGCCTTTTGCAAGAAATAAATAAATAGATAAATAAAATCTTAAATGGAGTTCTGCTCCTGCGGAAGGCCGAAGTATACATGTTTCATTTTATTAGTTGTCGCTCGGTAAAAACGTCTGTTCTGTGGAGAAAAACGGCACCAACATCAAGTTTCTGTTCAAATTTTGTGTTTGAGAGAAGGGAAGTTCACACACACACGTACATATAATTTGCCCAGTGTGTGTATGTCAACCCTGAATATCAAACAGAAATAACAGTTCCTGTGTGGTTTTGCATACACGGGGTTTTGCACGGCATAAAGGAGACAATGGACCACCAGCAAAAAGACTCCGCCCCCAATTTGCAAAGACCGTCGCTGCGTGACTGACAGAAGTCTGTATAGGGCCTGAACTATCTTAGTCGACGTACGTCTGTAGCTTAGCACGCCTTCCAACATTAATACCACCCAAAATATCCGTTCCCCCCTTGTGTGTGCATGGAAATCCTGTCCAGTAAAAAGCGTGTGAGGGCTAGGAAGGGAGCTCCATTTGTCGGTCCAACCCACCATTCACATCGCTGTCGCCGCGTTGCATGAGCGGATCGAACAAGAAGTCCAACCGGTGTGAATCGTATGTGCCCCGTTTGCTTTCGCTGCGAGCTCCGCTGGCAATCTACCGTTGTGAGTCAGGCAGGCTCCACGACCAATTTGAGGATTTTCAGGGGAGTCTCCTGGACTTGTTTACTTCTGTTATCACTGGAGTGCTTTTGGCCAGAATTAGTCTGCGGTGATTTTTTCGTAAAAATCAGGTAAGCTTAAATGGCATAACTGTTTTGGCATAACTGTATGCAATACAGTATGATGTGGCTCAAACCAGTTTTAACTTTCGATATGATAGCGTCTTAACCTTTCACAACTTTTCTTAACAAAGGTTTTGAAAACAATATCAAAAGAGGAAAGTCTATTTTTTGTATTATTATTTCCTTCTATCCTTCCTTTTGCGGAACTCGTAACATGACTCAGTGGTTAATGGTTGTACTATGAAATTCCAATAGGCTTTTCTTTCACCTGTTTGTTTTTAGTTTATTTGCTTGTTTATTCGCTTGCTTTTTTGCTTTTTTACTTTCTTGCTTGCTTGCTTTTGTGTTATCTGCTGTCCTTAGATGCCAAGGTTCTCTCCAAATTCGTGAGGGCAAACAACATTTTTCTGTTATCTGTTCAGTCTTAAAGGGGCTTGGGTACAGTTCATCTGATGGCAACAATTCCTTGTGTTTACGTTAGATGTTGTATTTCACAAAGTTTGCTTCGTTTACGTTCAGTTCAGGTTTCTCCCACAGTCGTGTATGCTTCTTTCAGACGCTTAGTGCACTTAGCCCTGCCGAAGTTAGGATTTTTGTCAAATGCCGATAAAGCTAATTCAAATGAAGAATCATATGTGATCATTTGTTACTTCATTGGTAGCATTTTAAATGTTATTCTAATTCTTTGTAGTGTTACATGGTAATTTTTACAGGATATTTTTGCGACGTTCTTCCGTTTACTACGGTAAAAGTTTTCCAATGGGCCTTTTCTTTTTCCATGCTGCTCATATTTTTGCAGCGCATAGGTCCGCGGGATAACCCAGTATACTAAGCAACTACTTAAGTCGCGCTTACAAATTAAGGGGACGAACCTAATCCCTTTGCTTTTTCTCCATATTTAGTTACAGTAATGAAAAAATGTAGAAGCACCCCCCACCACACACACACACACACATAGTACACACTAGCCGCTTCAGCCGGCATCTCGGTCAGTAATCGGAACAATATTTGGTGCCATATGGTTGCCAGCAAGCCTCTGCCTGCCGTTTATTGGTATAATAGACATATTGCCGCCGGCTCTTTGCATTCACCCCCTCAGTTGTCGTCTGCCATTTCCCGCAGAAACAAATCTCGGGGAGATCTGTACAAGTGAAGCAATCACATTTTGCCGCTTTTAGGTGTTAATCGTGTAAGGCAAACAATCCTTAGTTTTTGGTGATTGAGATCCGAGGGTTTAAGCCTGTATGGTACCAGCCGGGCAGGACTTAACATCAATCAAGAAACAAAAAACTATCAGAGCTTAGGACATTAAATCTAGACTGCGTCAAAAGGGATACTTGGGGGGTTGATTGAGATGGCTTTCAAGCGCCGAATGAACCGAGACGATGCGCATTATTTGAGCGGGACAGAAGACACGATAGACGGTCGGCTACAGTCACTAGACACGGTCAGAATGATCTTAAAACAAGAAAAACGCAGTACTGGCTTTTTAATTTTGACGCCATGGAATTGTTTAATCTTTCGCACATTTATTTTGTATGGTGTGTTAAGTAGCACAAGTCTTCTTGTAAAAGAAAATCGTTCATTATTTATCACAATAAAGAACTACGGAATAGGTGTAGGCCTATATTTAGTCTTTATTGATTTTGTAGCATGTAATATGCCTTTGGGACTGCTACTTGAAAAGGAATTTTGAGCAAAGACTGACCCAGATGTCGAAAATGGAATGTTAAAGAACTTGTCAAAATTTATTTCCAAGAACATCTTTGCATGGGTGTAGTAACTGTCACGTCACTCAATAAGCTTTGATTTATCAGTTCCAACCAAAAAGTCCATCCATTTGAATTAAATTCTTTTTGACAATGAAAAGCATAAAATCTTGATCACGGACGTAGAGATTGTGTAACTGTGGTCCCGAAGGAATACCCCCATTGCAACCTGTCTTTCCATGTCGCATCCTCCAAATCAATCAAATCACCTTTCAGTCAAAACTGTAACAGAACAGTTTCTCGCCCAACAAAGATGCACACGCCGGTCAGCTCGACAAATGACATTATCCTAAATAATAGAGACGTTCAGAAGTGATATCGGCAACCCTTTCATTTGATCTGATTAAGCTGGAGATAGTACGCTTCAAAGTATCCCTCCCCTCTGATGTGTTCATTTCCCTGTCAATCCCCCCCCAAGAAAAGATGTCTCGTGTGGGGACTCTTTCGCAGAAAAGGTCTACCACCACCAGCAGCCCACCGACCGATTGGTTTTCAACACGGCCAAGCCCCGTGCGTCCGTGCGGTGAATACGACCCTTCCTTTTCCCGTTTGGGATTTTGCTTCAACCTATATTATAACCAGTCAATTCAACTATCAACTTCGAGAAGAATAGAAGAGAAAGGAGAAGAGAGAGCGGGAAAATTGAGTAAATTAAATTGTCTCCCATTTCACTGAGCAATTGTCGACGTCTGTTGCCCCGAACTTGAGAGTGACTTTGAGCGTTATTGAATGAAACCACTTGGCCACCAACCGTTGGTTCGACTGGTTGGAGGAGAACCCAGCCGGCGTTAAAGTAAACTAGGCCCATCTGTCGTCTTAATGCAATGGCGTGCTAGGCCTTGTGATAATACTTCCATTAAACTGGTGGTCTTATGGTATAAAAGGCATACAACCTAACAAATATGACTTCCCGTCGACCCAGAGGGAGTACAGGCGCGATGTGTTGGGAAGGACGAACTGGAGGGCTCTCCGTCAAATGCACACGTGTAGGGATCCATTGGTAAATATTTGAAAGAGAAATTATAATACAAATAGATATCCACATGCGCGAATTCGTAGCAATGACTCTATGACTGTAGCAACTTCATAAAAGACCTAGTGTTGTTACAGTTATTTATATTTAACTTGTTACTCTGTTGGTCATTTTTGGGGGAGGTACGCTTTAAAGGTTTGCTTAGTTGGAATTAAAATCAACACAATAGTAGTCTCTAAACTTCCACGTAGTCTGACACATGAGTATATGGAAAGACTTTGAAGTGACCGTATCATATAGAGTGAGTCTTGTGTTTTTGGTTTGTTTGTTTGCTTGCTTGCTTGCTTTTTTAAGTTTTTGAAAGAATGTATATCGACTTTGGATGTCTGGCTTCGTTTGTCATCCACATTAAATATAGGAATCCTTCATATTCGAGCTCCCCAATACCTCAGCCAATTCATCCCCCTCGAACAAACAGGTTGAGTTCTAAGATCCTCGGTTTCCTACCTTATAACAGAGTGTACCTTCGCCAAGGCAGCACCCACCATAACATCGCTGGATATCTTCGAGAAGAAACTGAAATCCCATTTACTCCACTAGTTATATTTCACTTTTACCGTATTACGATTGTGTCCGTAGGCGTCTTGATCGGATCTCTGGACATCTGTGCGCTTTATAATCTATATATTATTATTACTAAGGTTATAAACTCAATTGTGGATTCAGCTTTTAAAGAAAGGGCGCCCAGCGTTATATTGGGAAGGCAAATTGGGTGATAAGAGAGGAGTCTTCCTTTCGGTGGTACTTTTTTTTTACATTTTGGAATAATCAGTTTCCAAAAAAACAAAGGAAGGAAAGGGCCTCTTAAATAATAATCGAAAACTAGGACGCCACGTTGATCAACGTACACTTGTATTTTGGGAAAACTCGGCATCGCAGTGTACGCTTTCAATCTAATACTCTGTTAAAAGGGGGTTGGACCAGTAATGAGCTCATCTATCCTCTCTACGTCCCCTTTTTATTCTGTACTGAATTTAGATGGGTACCATTTTTCAGATAGTAAATAGCTTTATGTTGCACGTCTTGGAACTAGACAGAAAGAAGTTTGGGGGTCGGGGCAGACCATCAGTGTTGTTGTTGTTCAGCGTTTTATCGCAACCACGCAGACTAGTTGTCACTGTACGCCGCAATTGGTCGATCTGCATCATGATTGCACTGTCGCAGTGCACCATTGGTCGATCCTGTAGGAAATCTCGGACTTAACTTCCCACGTTTGGAAACAATCTTCCACAAATGAATTAAAAAGAAGAGGTGATCAGCCAATGATGGAATCAACTACAGATCATGCCACAAGATCGACCGATCGCGGAGAGATCAGCGGTCGCGCAGATCACAATTCGCGGCGAACATTCCTATAGTTTGATTAACCTTGCACTTTAGAGGATTTTTGTCTCTTTCCAGTTTATTCAAAATACACAGACAGATGCTTGTTTCAGTTGAAACCATAAATATCTGCAAAGCTTATATTTGTAGGTCTCGTTGATATTGCTTTAGGCTTGACTTGTTTGACTGTCTTATGCGCTTGGACAACAGCAGCTGCAGAAAACTGACCAAAAAGTTGACTAAAAGAATTGTTGTTACTTCTTTTGGCAGTATTTATGTCGCAGTTTCAACAAAAATAGATAGAATTATTTGATGTTGTGTGTAATTTATCCTTTGTTAACTATTAATAAAGAAGAAAAAGGAAAACAAGAAAAAGAAAGAACAAAGCCTAGTCACCTCACCACTTTTGCAGCCAACCACAGATCAGAATCCGGACACTTCTTTTGGCCTTAATCTTCACTAGAAGTGAAACAAATATTGAAGGAAACATTGTCTAAGTTAATGAAAATTTAAAAGACTCCCTGCATTAATTTATAAAATGTTTTGCTTAATCTATTGTGTTCAAAAAATTTGGCCTTTGATTCCAGAATTTTGAGACAAATGTACGAGTGTCTTATTACAGACTGAGACTCCCAAATACATACACATTTGTAGATTATTTTAAAGCCCTAAACCTTATCGTCACGTTATCTCTCACTTTTCAGAATCCACAGTCAATATTTTAGCCCATTATGATGCAGCATTTTAACGGCTATAATCCCGCCACTTTGGGCGCCATGGGCGCCATGTATAGCATGCATCAGCAGGCTTTGCAACTACATCCAGGCTATCGACCCTCAACGCACGCTCTCTCATTGGCTGAGCGACTGGCAGGTGAGGTGCAATTTGTTTCTTTGTGAACCTTTCAAAATTTCAGCATAGTAACAAATGCAAAAAAGTGGATCAAGAGATCAACAGAGTAACTTGCTCTTTATTGACCCATGAGTAAAAGACAAAAATCATTTCAACTGATGATGAGCATATCGCAAATGAGTTTAAAGTACGCAAAAGACACATATAAAAAAAAAGAGATTGTGTCTACTTTAAGAAATGTTGTCTTTGAATTTGAAACACATATGCACAGAGTATAAAGTATAGTTTAGCTTTTAATTAAGGAACTTTCAAGCGTTACACCGTCTATACCCATCTACAAACCAGGATCCCTCTGGGCAAAAGTAACCAAGCCTCCAGTCGCACTTCATGACAACCCGAGAAAATCGCCTCCGGAACACGGGAGAACTTTGTGTTTTGTCGGATTCGAATACCCCGTCACTATATCAACTTACTCACCGTCTCTCGCTCCCGTGCAAGTCCAGCCAAACAATTGATCCATTCTCCTGTTTGTTTTCTCACGGCTCGCCCCGCATACGCTCCGAACAAACCACCAAATGCAGGGCCATTCACACCAAATATTTTGATTTCCCCAAGACCCTAGCTAATCCGAGCTCCACTCTTTTTGGACACCATTTTTTTGTGTTCTAGGATTTGCTGTTTATAAGACTGCCAAACAGTTGATTTCTTCTTGATCTTAGTCTTTCTTTCCCGATGCCACCTGCAAATTTGTTTTCAACTTTTAGGGGTTGCCACGAAGGGGAAAAGGCGGAAGAAAATAGAAAAATGCACTGGTTTGGAATAGATACGTCTTTGGGGAATATTTCCACCGTCGGCTATTTCACAGAAGCCTTGCTAATGCGCGGATTTTAAACTGTAACTTGAGACAGGCTTTTTTGTATTGGAATCGGCAGATTGTGTATGGCAACATATACATGCAAGGAACGGGACTGACACGGATTTGTCGTGCCTGCCCACACGGGCGAATCCTCGCACATTATCCTGGCCAAGTCAACGTACTTGGTAGACTATTACTTCAGGTCACACACCTGCCGGTGTTACTGAAAACGTTTTACACCCGTGCTAAAGGCCCCTCTTTTTCTTTCGATTTCTTTTATCACCTTCACTTTTTGCAGATGTTTTAAGTTAAAGGTGCACATCACCTGGAATCACCAAATTTCAATGTTTTGGGCCCTCCAAAGGTCTGAGTGAAAGAAACTTAACCTTACGTCTTACAGTCAACGAGAAATATGAAAAAGAAAAGAACTGTATACATCCGATGCGGCAACTTGCGTAGGCCTATACGTATTTGCAGCAGTTAATACAAACGATCAAACTAGGAGCATACATGGCTACCCTCGTCAATGACTAGGGTCAATGTTGCAGTTCATTTTGTCGCTTTCTCCTTTTTCTCGTTTCTCCTGTTTCATCATCCTCTTCTTTATTTATTGTTGAAAATTACATGATGTACATGTACAACTCAACGTCCAGAAAGGTGTTTCTTTTGCACGATAAATGCTATATACTATAGGCAAGTTTCGTTCAGATGTACATGTAGTAGTCCGAGTCTCAGGCCGGTTGGTAGCTAGCTGCACAAGCCATATCAGCCGCGGGCAGCGTGCGGCCGAGAAGTGGACGCGTAATCCAAAGAACGTTATATGCAAGTTTCCCTTATTTCTTTATTTTGACACAATGCATGGAAGACTTGAAAACTGCAGTCATTTAATGAGAAAAACGCTGGCTGGATTTCAGTTTAAGACCTCAGAGGGGCGAGCACGTACATGTTCTTTTGATATTTGTAGGGAACATGTATCACTGGAACTAGGACTAGTCCTTTTGGGAGTTACAGTTTGGATTCTCGAAATTCAGTCCCTTAGCAAGCAAACAAATCCCGTACATTTCGATGGTATAATTGTAAGAACTATTATATTCCACCTCTGGATGATTGTTCCAAATATTAACTTTTGATAAGGAACACTTTTTATAGCCCAAAGGGCACAATCCAGGACGATGAGTACACTTTTAATGATGATAAACATTTCCATAGCACTTTTTACTGCTACATTTACGTTGACTTCAGACATTTTTCCGTCTCTCTGTGCCTCTCCTTGGTGGTTTATCACGTTTGATGGCTCTTGCGTTGGAACTTTCTACCTCTGAACCCCTCACGTTACTACGCCACTAAACACCCCGTGTCTCCAAATATATTTTTTAAAAGTACTTTCACATGAAAATTATGTTTCTCATTCTAAATCTCTTTTATTATAGTTATTTTTGTCAGGTATTTTTGGCAATACAACTTCCACATGTTGAAATCCTGAGCTAAAGCCTTCATACTCCAGTCTCCATGTTGCAATTTCAGACATAATTCTTGAGGCCCGCTATGGTGCCCACAGAAAGCAACGGCGCAGCCGCACTGCGTTCACCAACCAGCAGTTAGCCGCACTGGAGAAAACATTTGCTAAGACACATTACCCAGATGTAGTGATGAGAGAGAGACTCGCAATGTGCACTAATCTGCCTGAGGCGAGAATACAGGTATGAAAATTCATTTTGGGTCTGTTCACAACAATTGGTCTTCTTTTGAGGGGCAGTGTGACGGTACCTTGCATGCTACATGAATAGATTATGTTAAGGGCTAAGGTGAAATTGTTGTATCACTTGTTCGCAAAACAGAGCAAGCAAACGCAAACATGAAGACTCATCACGCAATATCGCCAAAAACCAGACATTGCACGCTCAATAGGAGCCAATATTTCTAATGTACATGTACGTCTAAGAAACGAAAATTCTTCATTGGGGTTTTCGAAATACATGTATATTACAGCTAAACGAATCTCTCATATACAAGAAGGCAATATCAGTGGTTAGGTAATTTGTTTATTATAAGCCTTTTCAACTTCGGTTTGTAAATCTGGGAATCAGGGCTCCAGATTTTCGTCTCCAAAAATACAAAAATGCATTTGCCATTTTACACAGGCCCTGATGGTTGCGTTTTCCCCGTTACACCTGCTGCCAGTGAACTTTCCAGAAAGCTTGCAAGCTTTCAGGCAAATTGCTTTAACTTGCATTAACATCATTATAAATGGAGCAGTTGTTAGACCACACGTCCTTTTTTTAATTTCTGTAAAAAATGGCACAGTAATTGAATATTTACACTTTCCCAAGCTTCTCTATAGGAAATAAGGTTCCTAATCCGCAAATTGCTTTCAAGTTCGCAGTCAGCGCGTAATGTGACACATCAGTTTAGGGAACTGCCTGGGAACAAAAGGGCAAACTAGAACTCTTGAGGAACGTTCATTGTGACACAGCGATTCAAAGGGAGTCCTTGTTGGTGTCTTGCGATTTTAAGAGGATGCTTTTGAGAATGTGCTATGCCTGGGGAATTGGGTCATTAATCAGAAATATTTGCATGGTAGTCTAGTTGCCAGAAGCCAAAAGTATTTCCTATTTTGATGGAACGACTTTTGTATAAAGCTGAAGTGTTCTTATTTCTTTTATGTCAGAAACGAACATTAGTGCGCAATCGGTAGTAAAGTACATACTACTTAAGCAATTAAGTCGAGAGTTTGTGTAATTTTCAACATTCTTAATCATCGGAATATCACAAATAACATCGTATATGACTTGTAATAGGTCTGGTTCAAGAACAGACGAGCAAAGTTCCGAAAACAACAGCGAAACAAGGCCATTGCGGAGAGGGACGCAGACGGGAAAGAAGCGGGCGAAGATAACGACGATGAGAGAGAGACGGAGGAGGTAAGCAGAGGTGCCGTATCACCCCATACAGACCTTGATGAACACCATGACAATGCCAGAGATCACGCAGAGGAAGATCTCCATTCCGAGGACGACGGTGAGGGGGACGAAGATTCAGGTGAGGCTGAGGCTGATGAGTCCTCTAGCGAGAGGTATACTTCAGCCGAACAGCACCTCACTGTAGATGGCCCCCGTGAGGCACCATCCTCGCCCCTTCGAGACTTTGAGAACAACAACACGAAGAAGCTGGCTGGTACCACAGTGGTCCCCTGCGCCGCCTTGGAGGCTAGACGCAGGGACAGCCCACAGGTCATCTTGAGAAGCGACGAGGGGACCAAGAATTACGATCGGGAAAGGAAACAGGAGGTGGTGCAGGAGAAGGAACCCTATGAGAGGGCCTCTCCCGGGGCATCACCTTTGATACCAATGTCTGAAGATACACCAAAATCCATTCCTTCGCCTCTCAGACCATCCGTATCCATCACGACAATGCAAAGTAAGTTTTACATTTCAACGAATATTCCTTTTCCTCTGTCTGGTTATGTTACTTAATCATAACCTGGAGGGTATTCCAATCTTGCTTTGTACGAAATCCCAGTTTGTACTTTGGACTTTTAAGCAGAGCATAGACCAACTGTGTTTCCTTTTCTCCTATTAATGCAAAACACTATTTAGAATTGTATTTTGCAAATATCTTTTCAGATCCCCTCAGCGGCTTCCTTGGCACTCCACACACAACGACCACTTTCCCAGATGCCATGGGCTTCCCACACTTCCGAGGAGCAGGTCAATTTGGTGCATTCGACCCCAGTTCTGCAGCCCTGCTGGCCCGGCCCGGCATGCCACCGGCCTTTGGACACTTCTCCGCCCTCTCCGGCGACCGACAGTCCGCCAATGCTGCTGCAGCTCTCTCTGGATTCTATTCTCCCCACATGGCCGGCTTCGCAGCCACATGGTCTCCGGCACACTTACTGCCCCACATCTCTCCAAACGGAGTGTCAGCAGCACTGGCCATGCCGCACAATATGCAAAGTAGCAGCATTGAGAATCTGCGTATTAGAGCTAAGCAACATGCAGCCGCATTGGGTGTCAACATTGGCGACTGATGAACCCGCTAGGGATGAACAACAACCAAATTTTTATTTTTAAACTACTGAAGTGGCAATTGCCGACCAAACTTTTAGTTGCACAAAATACGCTTAGATGATAATTTACAAATGGCTTTAATGTGTATTCAAAATTGCCCCTTTTTCAAATGTAACGAATTAATGTCCTCTCAACATATTGCAATCGCTCACCTATATTTGTTATTATGTATATGAGAAAATCCAGATTTCCAGTATGTCAAAAATATTATTTTTCCTCAGGTTTCTCCTACAAACCCAAAAGAAGTTGCATGCATCCTGTATAAATAATTATGTAACTATGCCGCCAAAACAAAATTACGTAAACAAACCGACGATAATCAGAAGACAATGCAGCTGATGTGCGTTCTGCGTGATCTGGGACTCTACCTAAAGTGGTATTAGCTATTGGGTTGGCACAAGAATTAATCCTTTATAAACAGCTGTTTTGTATGATCGTATTTTGGTGTCAAACATACTTAAACTTCAGTCACTCATCTTTAAATAAAATAAAGTAAGGACAACGAAACCATCGACAGAGAGTAAGCGGTTTGTGTTTGAATTAATACAGTATGTATAATTTTAACAGAATTCAAAAATAAAACAATCAGTTTCTTTTAGTATGATTTTAAAAGTCTTTCCAAAGGTAACGCAGTGCCGCAATATTAAGAACTTGACTGTTAACTGTTAAGGTAAACAAAAGGTTTAGAACATTTTATGTGTATACTTCGGCGGTTGTGTTACATATTACTTAGGTGTAAATATTTAGTATGCTTAATGCAGTGTAACAATGGTTCACTCAGGTGAAGCATAGTGGTTTAAAATGCAAACGGGTTTGATAATAACCTGCAGTGATACAGTTACAAACAAGAAATTCTTCATCAGATTCATTTTTGGTCACAATAGCTCCAATAAAATAGCAAAATAATTCAAAAACTAGAATTAATATTTTGACATTATTCATGAAACTAACAGCATTTAACTTGGCGTAAAGTGATTAACCTGTACGTGTACATACTATTTCCTCCCACTGATAAACTTCGTTACAAATAGATGTTCTATTGCATAAACAAAAAAATGACCAATTGGCTTTTTGGTTTCGTCAGCGAAAAACAAATCTCTTCAGCCTATTCATACCTGTAAACAGGGGCATGACCAAAAAGAGTGCAAAGCTTTGACCGGGGGCATAGTTTTCAGCAATATCAAAGTGACATCCATTGTAAACAGGATTCAAATCTAAGGTATTTTTACACAATTTTTTTATATCAATCTCCTTTTCTCCTTTCGTTGTCTCGTCTTTTCCTCTTTATTTGTATTTTTTTCCATGGGGCAAGCGCCCCTTTGCCTCCTATATCGGTTTTGACACGGTTAAATTCACCTTAAACCAACAGAACTGAGAGATCCATTATGCTGATAATTGTGAATTTAATATTTTGCTTTTGATTTAAAAGCTGAAACAAGGTTCTTGGTGTGTATTCCCTTCTGGTAATACTGCATAGCAACGACATAATATGTCTTACTGCGTTTTTTACTTCTGACTAGCATTTGTAGAGAAAATACTTTTGAGTAAGAATTTTATTTTTAAAGGTTTTTTGTGAAATAAATTCTGCGAAATAGTGGGCTTATCTATTTGAAATTGCGATGATTAAGATTACGGGCTATTTAAGCAAAGATTTTCCTAAATATGAGTTTTGCAATTGTTATCTTTCAAAACCTGTGTATATTAACAGAGATCTGACTAATTAAACTATTCTCCAGAGACAACAATAATAATATTGGCATTGAATGACGTAATATATTAAAGTAATTATAAGCCTTGGTATCAAACTCTTCTTATTTAATCAATTCAGCAATTATATTGTTTCAATTAGTAATTTCTTTTTTCACTCTAAAAAAACGATAGGATTCAAATATACGTTCATAATCTAGCCAGTTTCAAGAAACTGGTGTTTCTGTCAGGGGAAATATCCAGTACTTTTCTATCATGCATCATACCAAAAAATGTATTTAATCGATTTCATTCCGTGGATCAAAATTATCCCTGTTTTGTAACAAAAGTGAGAGAAATGATCGGGGGTTTTTGTCATTGTCGTATAATTTCATTTTGGTTAATGACGCCCATAACGAAAACCAGTTTTGCATCAGCTACACATTTTTTCGGACTCCCTAAACGAGATCTAATCTACTGATTGATGCAGCAGCTAAGTTATTAAACTCTAACTTTTCCTTTACCTAATCTCTCTCATTAATGACGCTAAATGTCTCAAGCAATTGAGGAGTGTTTTTATTTTTTTTCACTTTTTCATCTTCCAAATACTACTTCGTGTATTTTGTACTGGAGAGCACTCTCTGATGCAATCAATCTTCTTCTGCTATTGTGGCCGTGTGATTAATGACTTTAATGACTGGTTTGCCAGTCAAAGAGCGATCATGCAACAACTTGACCACCAACCGAAAAGCTCCCCAGCTCGTGACCGGAATAATCAAAGCCTAATCATGCTACAATTCGGCCATTGCCTAAACAAAAAACCAAAAATAAATAAATAAATAAAAATTCTAAAAAATCAGCACATCTTCCCCTGCCTGTTTCAGAAATGTGACTCAAAGACTAACTGTATTTGCTCCGGGGGTAAATATTTCAAAGGGAGAAAAACCTGCAAATTATGCGGTTGCACCAATCGCGACGGATAATGCGGGACTTCAAGCTTAGTCGTAGATGGCAGAAGAACTGGGTTGATCATGAACGTGTTGAATCTGCCACCACTTAGTGGTTCGTTTGTTTAACCGTCTGTCAGCCTAAAAAGAAAGAACAAAGGCAAACTAGGGGATGGATTGCCTCTTATTCCCCCTTCTGTTTTTAGCGAGTACAGACGATACACGGGAACAGTGAAAAGGGATGGATAAGTGGAACGGTAAACTCTAAGCGCTGATGTGACGAGGGGATGAGGGGCGACGGGCCGCTGAATAAGCACACAGGACAAGATGGCTGGTTAAAGAGCTTTGTGTCGGGATCCGATTTGGAAATCGTTAAGCTAAGAAAATATCTTCTAGCCTTTTCTATGGCAGCGTTCCGGGGTAAAGAGCAAAGAAACTTAAGAAATAGTGAAAAATTACAAATGAAGGAAGGAAGAAAATAATAGGACGCTGAAAAAGCTGAAATTCCTAAGAATGCCACCCCAACCACAGCAAACACGCACATTTTTGCATACGTTTTTATCCAAGGTCCACATTTTGTCTGCAGCACACCTGCATCCGATTGATGGATCACATGTCATTAAGTTATTCGTTCTTTTCAATCATAGCACCCGTTTAAAGGAACTTTATTTCACATGACTGGTTCTAACAGAAGAGGAAATATTGAAAGTCAACGAATCAGTCGACGAGAACTTATGCAGGTATTTTATAAATAAATAATTTTCTATTCCACAAGGTTTTCACCCCATAATATTATTCTTATCGTTGTACTCATGAACGTTTATTATTTGTTTACAAATAATCAAGTCCCCCGACGAATTTTTTTGTTTTGTCTTTTTTTTTTTTTTTTTGCTTTAGGGCCTACAAGGAATACCTTATACGTGAGTAGCAGACAAAGTAATCAGTATTAGCACCGAAACCCTGAAAAACACCAGCAAATAAAACCAAGGATGTCGGGACAGTGAGTAAGGCTTCCCCAAACTGCATTCGATTTTGAATTCCCCCCCCCCACACACACACACAATCCAACATCAAAAGCTGGATACACTGCCGATGATGTGTTGTGTGCCCAAGCTCACTATCGCCCAACATTTTGTTGGTGTGAACAGCCGTCACCGCGCCCACCGCGTGCATGCTCCCCCCACCTTTTCTCTGTGCGTGAAAAGCAGCGACTGTTCCCACCACGCATACCGCGGCGTGCACACAGTTCAGCGGTGTAATATTATTAATAGGGGAAACATAAAAATGTAAACAGTACTAACCGGAAGATGTTTGATACTAGATGTGCAACTAGATCCAAATATGTTCTGGTGAGTGCTGTCTCAATTTTAGTTTTATCCATTCTCCAGTTTCCCTATTTTTCAGTTCATCGGTATAGCTAAACAATTGGGTTTTTTAAGAGCCGTCAACACACTCTTTGCGTGCACGCGTACAGTGCCATGTTCTTTCTGTTCGAAGAGCCACAATGGACCACTTCACTATGTGCGCCTGTGCATAAATAACACGGAGGCAAATAAACTTGAACAGCCCACTGAAAATGTACAGAGGGCACAAATTCCAACATCATTTCTCTCAGCTTCTGCACCTTTTTCACTTTCGTCTTCGGACAACCCGCTAAAATCATTATAGCTATTACTGTCTGGTCTAAAAGGATTTTACGCAGCGCTAAATTAAAAAAAAAAAAAACCAAAAAAAAAAAAAACAGTCTTTGCTTTCTCCCAGAGCGCACGACGTCAAAAGAAATTAACAGGGTTCCTTCCGAATCGGTGCGATTAAATAGTTTTGTACGTCAGAGTAGTATGCACCATTCGTACAACGCTGAATCGTGGGCTGAACGGAGGGTGAATTGTGAGGTAGCTTCGACTGGTTTAGGTTTTGTTTCGCTACTTACGTTGTCGACCGAGAATGGTGGTTAGCATCTTAACGTATCGCACGATTTGTTTTATAGCTCACCTTGAACGGAACTCAACTGTTTTCTTTCGCCCTTGTACGACTCCAACGAACGAATTTCTTTTCTGTTTTGCTCTCCGAAATTCCTATTACACCAGAAAGTAATAGCTATAATGATTTTAAGGGGTTTTCCGAAGACAAAAGTGAAAAAAATGCAGAAGCTGAGAGAAAATGACGTTGAAATTTGTGCCCCTGTACATTTTCAATGGGCCGCTCGAGTGTTTTGCCTCCAAATGGCATTTATGCGCATGTGCAAACAAATTTGAACTTATTAGTGAACTGGTCTATGCGCACCGCAGTACAATGGTGTCCTGTTCATGACTTCGTCATACACTCCATGCAGTACTGACCACAAGCTTCTACGGTGAAAACTCAGGTCGCGAAATAGCTTCGCTTTTGTGATTCCTTGCTCGCCAGGATGACGTCATCTGCTGCTGGTACTACTTTGTGCATTGGGCTTGGTTTAAGGTGACATCAACCCGGTGAGTATGAGTGCAGTAGGTCTTTTCTTTTTTATGGTAGCATACATCCCCTCTGCAAACTGCCTCGTACGCATATAGGCTGGTAATAGTAACGGAACCAGTCTCTTGTAGTTCTTGCCAAACATGCAGAATTTTGCTGCTCAGAAACAAAGTTTATGTTGAATTTGTTATTTTGTCAGTTTGCTCATGAATTTTTATTATGAGGTATTATGAATTTTGAGGTACAGTAAACAAATAAAGCATGGTTTGTTTCTAGCATTTTTTAATTACTGGTCCCACTACTTCCCCTCAAATTACGCTGTATTTGTACCTAGAGAAAGGACAAAGAAGGGGTAACAGCCCTGGAACTTTAAAGTGGTCGATGAGACGAATAATAGGAAACATTACAATGACGCAGGGTTACTGCCTGCATCTTAACCGGACAAGAGGGGCCAGTAATATCCTAGTGATATTTGTGGTGCGTTGTTGAAATTAACTACAACTTATCGCAGTAACCAGGAAATAGAGAGAAAAAACCTAACGTTAGACCTCCTTTGCCTTCGTGAATAAGCTTTTTAATTTTAATACACTGTTCCATTGACCATACAATGTTTGTAATTTTATATTTGTCCATCCAAAGCTTTAGTATTCAAAGACTTGGTACAAATTTGGCTAAGAGTGGCTAATAACATGTTGACCACCACTGGAAAGCTAAGATAACAAAAAAAAATGTGCTATTCATCAAAAGGAGTGATCATGAGATCTCATAAAATACTCTTTTTTATAAATGCCGTAATAACAATGACTTAAATAAAACACAAAATCTTACAAACTACTAGGCATTTTCCCAAAAATAACTCCAGAAGAAAGAGTTTGAGATTGCAATAACTGTACATGAAACTGTAGCGCACGCAGTCTAACACAAGTATCTACGCAGGCATTAAATTTGATACTGTTGTGAGACCGCACCAAGCACCATCAATAAGACGTGAATATTCAATTTACTTTACTTCACAAAGTTTTAAGGATGCAGATTACCAGCGACAAATGCGGTGATGATCATTAAGTACAAAGGGGCAATGTTGTTTGACTTGAGTCCAGACTCAGACTCGAGTCTGGACTCGAGTCCACTTTTTCATGGACTCGGACTCGGACACAGATGTGGTGAACTTGAACCGCAGCACAGCAAAGCTGTCTCATGATTGTCAAACAGATGGTGCGTATCAAGCGCTCACTGCGCTCTGGCAATGGACATACCAAGCATGCCAGAATGCGGTAAATGGTCAGATGTTATACCCAGGGCAGTTCCTTGTTATCTTTCCTCCATAATAGACCTTTTTATCAATAAACTCATAATTACGCACACATGCGCACAAATGGCCCCGGCGCCAAGAAGTGTGAGCGGGCCATTGAAAAAAAGGGTGCAGGGTGCGACTTTGATGATCATTTTCTTCAAGTTTTTCTTCAAAAAAATCCCATTAAAACTTTTTTGCTATAACTTTCTAATCTAAGTGGGATTTTTAGTTCTTTATAAACAGCTTTATAAAAAGATTTTTCCTGCGCACACGTGATCGCTGTTTCTCAGTATGAGCCCCTTCCATCATAAGTGGTGTAAATTACATCGTTAGTGTTCTTGGGGAATCTGAAGAACCAATTCACTTTCTCCGTGGAATCTGCACTTTGTCTTGTCGTACAACCCCAAACACAACAACTGGATACCATTTATTTCGGCATTACTCGTGCACATGCGTGCATAGTTATGAATTTATTAGTTAAAAGGTCTGTTTGAATAATGGGTAATTCCAGAAATTAGGGGTCCAAAAGTGTGACATTTTTGTGTCCCTGTTACATCTGACCTTTGTATTTGACATGGGAATATCACCGGAATTGATTTCAAACTGTTACTAATTGTTTGGCAGGTAATTTTGCATTAATTAATCATTCTTGGAAATTAAAAAAATATGTTCTGAACTTACAAAAACATAGTCAGATGTGACAGGGAAACTAAAAATACCCCAATTCTGGAATTACCCTAATACGTTGCTCTGTGCCTGTAGGCGCGATGGGCCGACTCGCAGCTCTTCATACAATGAAGTAGTGTTTGTACTACGCGGCTCGCAGTAAGCAGGGTTGTATAGCTCTTCACACAAGCACTAAATTTCCATCTTTCTGTCAGCTTATAGGATTTATTAAGGCGTTTTATACATCAATGATAAATGTTTCACATTCAAGAGATCGATTTAAAAGTCACTCATAAACATTCGTTGTGCACCACTGATCTTATCATGCACGTGACTTAAGCAAACAACGTTTTAGCTAGATTTTTTCTGAACTCAATAAAGACGGTTCATAAGTGACACTTTACCTCAAAGGTAACAGCCTCATAGCACCTTTTTGTACCACTTAATCTCATTTTCAGTTTTTACTTCACTACTTCAAGGGCGTTTTGCATTTTTTTGTTTGTATGCTAATGAGATTTCCGTATTCATGAGCAAAACTGTGATGTCATCACAGGAAGGTAACCTCAATGCTGCATCGGTTTGTCCACAACAACTCCTGCTAAAACTGCTAATCTAAAATTTATTCTTTTGGGAATAATTTCTGTGGAAGTACATAGCACTAAGCAAGCAATCAACACTTTCTCTGAAATGTTTTCAGTGACTAAATTCTGGGTTTACAATTAGAACGGGAAAGCCTGTGTATAGAACCATGTCTTCCCTGGATGACATCACAGCAACAGCGTCTTCAGTTGTCCAGGAAAGCATGAGTAATCTTATTATTTTTATTGTCTTTTTAATACTGTTTAACCAAACAGAAAATGTCAACACTATATAGACTTTTCCCAAAAGAAACCATTTGGGGGGAATTCATTCAATTTTCCTCTTTTCCGAAAGCGTGTAAAAAGCCTCAAAGTGAAGCCTTAACCCAAAGAAAGACGTTTCCAAGTTTTGGTTCCCAAAGAAAACAAGTATAGACCCCCATGTGGGTCTGGATCCGCTCTTGAGCGCATTTTCCAGTTGATAGCAATAATATTTCCGTAAAAGAAAACGTATTTGATTGTCACTATTTACTCTTGATCTTCAACTTTCCATTTAACGTATATGCTTATGCCAAGGGAGTAGACAGGTTGCTAACAAACTGGAAGATTAGTTCACAAAGAAAGGTTTTCATGGTTTGGTTGGTAATTTTCCTATCTGAAAGTCTTTAATATGCACCTCTTGTCAATTTAAAGCTTGGAAATGGGCCTACGCTTCTTAACCTAAAAGCTGTAGGAGTGCTCCAGGGTTAATCTGCTTACCGCTATATGGCCCGTCACAACTTCAGTTTGTGATTTATCCAGAAGCTAAATCTCTTTGGGCTATAGGAGTAGAGCAAATGACATGAATGAACTCCTGACAGCCATTAAAGTTAACGCATGATTTTGTTTGTTTGTTTGTTTGTTTGTTTCTGCGTTTTTTATTTTTGTTTGTTTGTTTGTTTGTTTGTTTGTTTTTTGGTTCTCGCTTGCATGAAGTCAGTAGTTAGAGGTCTTTTCACTTTCCCTTAACCTACACTTCTACCAAAGATGGAAGGGATACGTAGTATGGTTTGGATCAGAGTCAGGAAGACTACTAGGTTTTTAAAGGGAAATGGCGTGCTATTCCAACAATGTCACCGTTTGGCCACAAAAGACAACGGAAGTTGTGACTCTTCAAAAAAAGAGAAAGCTATTCCTTGTACGCTTCACTTTCCCTAGTGTACTATTTGTCACACTTGGCAACACAATGTCCTTCGTGCGTTTTAAGTAATGGCAGATTTTCTTTTCTTTTTTCTGCCATCCATGTTATAAAGTGTTAGGGAAATGAAGGATTGTCTTCTTTAGGACAGTAGTATACCATCAACATGGTTTGAAGGCTGAAAAATAATATCATTAATATATTCGGCAATAATGAACTTTTCAGGAAATATGTTTGGCGCAATTGGTCGATCAGCAAGATCGCTTGATCAGCAGATCAGATAAGAAGTTTTCTTGATAATTCAACAATCATTTAGTTTCCTTTTCGTTCTAGTTCAGGCTGTAAACGATTTTATCAAAAAGGAGAAGTAAAGCTAGAGATTACACATAAAATAGACCACTCGAGCAGAGAAATATGCAGATCAGCCGATCGCGCTCAATAACATAGGCAATGCTTTCAGCGTGAAAGTGTGTAAAGCCAAATGTAATTATAAGTATTTGCTATAACCAAAGAGACCAAAAGGTTATATTGCATTTGGGATTCCAACTCCGATAAATCGAACTAACATGTATGCCAAGTAATTTGTTGAGTCCAATTTTTTGAGAGCTCGGCTAGGGTCCCACTATGAAATAGCACAAAAATGTTTGGTTAAAATCTCAATCTATACACGACGTCGCTTAACAGTTATGCCGTTACCGCCTCGTTTAGCATTTAACGATTATCCTGTTCCGCTAACTGGTATCGCTCCTATCGTGGAGGGGAAAAGCTACAGACCAGAGGAAAAACCTCAGCTGGCCTGGAGACGGGAAGTTGCGATAAATGCAATTAGATCTGCAGACGGGAATTGCTTGTTGCTGTTACGCGTCTGCAGCTCCCCGCGTGTAGTCGATTGTTTAATGCTCTCAGGGCGGACTTGCCCGGGTAGTTTATCAAATCAAGTGCTATCGTAGTTAGATGGTGGCTGGAAAATTGGAATGGGTTGGGAAAAAGGAGAAATAGGAAGATGGGGAGGGGAAAAATTAAAGTTGATTTGTTTTAGGGTTTCAGGTGGTGACTGGAATGGATTGTTTTTGGAGACTGAAGGCTGTGCATAATATGATAAAGGGAACTATGTCGCGTTGGCGCGGCGGAGGCTGGGAGGGTTTCAGTGCTGTTCTGACGATTGCAGCCCAACCGTGATTCGGGGACAGGCAGACATTAATGCGTAGACAAGAATGAGACAGGCGCGACATATCCCTGATTATCCAGAGTCATTTGAGGAGATGTTTCCCAAAACGATCAAGTGCTAACGGAGGGTCGGGGGTAAAAACGATTTGTTGGGAGATAGTCATGGAAGGACGTTTTAAATTCGTGGCAGTAGCCTCTGCATGAAAGAGCAGAAAGTTCAGTTATTGTTATCAGTGATTAGTTATTACCCATAACTCTCTGTGAAGAGCAAACGGAGTGAAATGTGGAACGAGTTACCACTAACATGAAAGTGTAAGCAGTGCTTTCTTGATCATTATTAATGAAACCTGAAAACCTGTTTTTTCATTTAAATCAGTAGGCTGAATGTCAATAAGAAACCAAAAACATAGTGTTATTTTGCAAATGTAAGCTTGATAGACAAAATGGAATGCAAATTTCTTTTGTGTACCTCGACAGCAAGTGGGAATTAAGAATTAATTAAAGAAAAAACTGGTATATGGTTTTCTTCAATAAGAAATATTATAACCATGGTATCGTGACTTTCCCATTACATTTAGGCGGTGTGCGTGGAGGTGAGCAGGTGTGCTCTTGTGGCTTTGCTGCTAAGTTTTTGGCTTGGCAGGACGAGGCCCCACTTTCCATAATGACAAAAGTAATCCTCCGCTAAATTGATGGAAGCTGTTTGAACACTGCTTAATCAAGCAGCCTAAGTTATTTGAGTTGACTTTTGCTTAACCGATGTTCATACAACCAAACAATACTCGCAATAGTGCACCCCACGCCACGATCGATTCAACTCACTGGAGTTAATTTGACAAACGTGTACTTTCCATTTACGTGAACGGTCGCAAATATTTGAGTTAAAGAAGATTCATCACTGTTGGAATGAATGTTTTCCTGTCAGGTGCTTTTAAACCTATATTTGTCACAATAAGGAACTA
>NW_019091563.1:328853-374746 GCF_001949145.1 Acanthaster planci
CCTGACCTCTCATTTCGGAAAATCAAATACACGAAAGCCAGTGCAATTCAATTTTTTTCGTACACAAATAAACAGTTACAAAATCATATTTTATGGTAGTCTTCCGGTAAAAGATAAAATAGAAACGATCAAATATTTTAAGCATTTTTAGAATTGATAAGGTAATAAACTTATAGGAATGATCTGTGTTTACGAAGGATTCTAGAGTTTAATGTAACCTTTGCGGACAAGAACTGCATCAGGTCAGCCGGACAGAATCTTGCACCCATCGACTGCAGGTAGGTAAATCTTTTACAATGTTGTACAAACTCTGTTTTCCAAAGCACGTGAAGTGAAAACAAACGAACATATGAAAGGCGACGTAGGATCGGTGTTGCCGGCAGTGAAGAGTTGCTAATGAAATTTCTTTTTTTCCCATCTCCAGGTGACTTTTCAAAAATATTACTGGAGAAACACAAGGGGGGGTGATTTCAAAGTGGAATCATTCTTCCAAAAATTAATAAACGTGACAACAAGGCCTCGTGTAAAATCCCCATAGGCGGACCGCGCAAAGGTTCGAGAAACTCGCTACATGGCCCTTTACTTTCTGGCTCTATTTTCCTATCATGTGCAAGATATCAAAAACAAACATACACAAGTGTGTAAACTACTTTAACCTTGGAAGTTCCTTCTTTAATTTTGGTTTAGACCTTTTGAAGGGCTATTGTGGGATAAACAGACTTGCACGATAAATGACTTCCATTTGGAGACCGTAATAATGACCTCGTCCTCTGTGTGTCATTGTCGCCGACTGAACGTAGAAACAAACTCGCATACACCCCACACGCAATCCAAAAACGCCATCGCAACCTAGGTGGTCTTCTTTTGTGCGGAGATCCACACTGCCAGACGAACAGGCGAACAATTCCTTCAGACAAATCGAATAAGTACCTTGCTTTTGTCCACCACATTTGAAAAGGCCGCAAAAGCCGGTCAGCTAACCCACAGTTTGCACATCCTAATGGTGCTTTGCTGATTGTTCAACAAAAAGACAAATGTGTAGCATTTCTGGGATATTTTAAGGGTCCCTGATATATAATTTGTGATGAGATAATGCCGACACGCTTAGTTTCTTTTCTTCACTTCGTGACTTTCCAGCGTTACATTATGCACTATATTAACGAAGTTGACGTGGCAAAAATGAATCCCAGTTAACTGTTGCCCTCGTGATTTGCATTATGGGCCATTTAATCAGGAAAAAACAGCCTATAATCAGGCGTGGTTCGGGGGGGGTGGTGGCTTTGTCCCCGACAACTTTTGTCTAGCCCTCCCCCATGCAAAAATGCAAAAAAAGGCTGGAAGATATGACAGTGGTTACTGTTCCGTACCAAATACTTGAAAAACGCGTTGTATACGACAATGTATATAGGGCTTTTTGAGCGAAAGTTAAAAGACGTCAGGTGTGAAGGGTCTACCCCCCCCCCAAAAAAAGTGGCTCTAGATACTTCATTCAGTAGTACTAATAAATAATGATTACCTATCACTATTACTGATATATTATTGTCATTGTGTATGTATAATTGAGATGAAAGAGTTTAAGAGCAGAAATAAACCTAACACGGACCATGCAGTACCCGCTGATAAAAATTTTCTGTGCAATCACCTCTGCTTGTGTACTGTTTATGAAGCTAGTTTTAGTTTCAACACGTGGTGGTGGTTATTTCAGTAGGTGACTTAAAGTACAGGGAAGTTTTCTTAGAATCACTTTTGCGCATTTTAACCTGTTCTTCAGTGCACGAAAACTCTTTTTGGAGTTCAGTGAACTATAAAGTGAACAATTTTTAAACATTTAAATTTGACTAAACTCATTCAGACAAATGAGGGCGCTATTAGTTTGATGTAAATCCAGGAAGACACTTTTCATGTTTTCATTTACAAATTTTGAACCCCAAATTTGCTCTTCGAAAGCATTTCCGAGAAAAGGTTGTTAACTGGCTTATTGCCAAATACTTATACAACAGTAAAGGAAATTTAATCTGGATCCCCGAACTGAAAATTCCTGACGACTCTTGATAAAAATGTTTTGTCAGGTATCGCCCACGACAAAACTTCGAAATAAGAGTAATTGAACTACAAACAAAAAGATGCAGCTGCAAGGATTTTAGTAACATATTTCTATACATGGTGCCTTTAAAGGAAACTGCTTTTACGTTAGTTTAGCGGCTGTACAGCATAGTATACCGTGTGCAAGTTTCGGTCTTTGAAGGCCGTGCAAGGTATGGCCAAAGATTCGTCCCAAATCCGGCTGAAACTACGCAAACAGAACCAAGCCTGAATTTCCTGTCGGTTTGTTGCAATGTGGCACATACCGGGAATTACAAAAGACGGGATCTAAATTGACATTCCAAATTTGTAATAACGTTGTCCAGTACAGAACTTGGAAATGTTCTTTGCGCCTTCAGGCCAAGACTTAATTCAAATGAGTGTGGCAATAGCAAATAGGATTGCGCGACAGTTTCGCTGAACGTCGAACTTCGTTGTCGTGCCACTTCCATTTGGAGCGATGATAGTGCAGCATACCTGTCGAACTAAAGGGCTTGCCGTGCCGATTTCAATTTGCCCAACCGAAGTGGTTCTTTCCCACTTCTGCTGTCCATTATCTATTCCCGGCTTGGTTCACGTGTGGATTAGGTGTTTAGTCCCTATCTGATAATCCGTTGGTTTTACCCAGAATTCCTTTGGGGTTTTCCTCACACTTCTAAAACTGTAATTTCTTCTCATTGTCCCCTCTCTGTGGAGATTTACACACTTGCCTAGGGCGCTTCTGCTTGGTGTCATTACCAGATATTATTGGTCATCTCAACTTAATACTTCATCTTTTAACAGTCCAAGGCATTTGGAACCCTTAAATCATTTCGAGACATTACCACAAAAAAATACATTAAAATTATCAATACAATTAGCTTGGCTGTCGAACCAATTAGCATAATTACTATCTTGTCAAGATTAACTGCAAAGTAATTTGCTTTTATACAGTTTATAACTTGAGCCACACCACTTTAACAAATGTCAAGACCAATTCGAGAACCTCTGGAATCGTCCGCAAACACAACTAGACCCAGAACTCTCATACAGAGCCACCAGAGCACAAGAAGTGGAGGTCTGTGCGATCAACGAAGTGAAGAAAGGTCTTCACAAACTAAGAGTTGGTGGATGGCTGATGAGATGGTCGCCATCAATGCTTTACTACTCGGTCGTGATTTCTCGTCAAGATAGCGATCAATTCCTTATCAGAGTCCGTGTCATTGATCCCCCCTTTTTCGCCTCGTAATGAGGGGACGTCTGGTAGCGAGCAATGCCACTGCCACCTTCCTGCATTTGGGCAGAAAAGAAGAGTCCGAGTAGGATTGGATTTATTCTAATAAACCAGGTTGCCAGGAGTGATTGTGGTGACCCATCAAAGGTATGCAATATACCTATATACTCGAGTGTATGAAAATTATTTTCACTTTTTGGTTAAATGTATTAGAAAATCCAGTTTACCTTTTAAAACATTTTCAAAAGAATATGGAAATTTTCATCAGTATAAAATCACACTGGCACCACCAAACTCTGAAAAGGCCCAGACAATAATTAAAAAATAAGCTTAATACCGACATTAGGATTCATTTCAAAGTTGCTGCTACCCTAAAACCACTCAAACTAAAGTGTTCAATGTTTTAGATTGTTTATTTTGTATATTTCAAAGTTTGAAGCTTGTGTAAATGTCTTTCCGGCAGGGCGTAACCACGGGGGGGCACGTGCCCCCACAAATTTGGGGTGCCCCCAAGCCCCCCCCACCCTAAAAAAAAAAGATGAATGGATATTGAACATTGCATACTTGCCCCCCAAAAAACACACCACTGAAAGCTGGTGCCCCCCATGAGATGATGGTTTCCCCCTTTGTGCCCACACTAGTAAAATCCCAGCTACGCTAGTGTGTACGTCGTCAAACTGTGGGCATAGTTGCCCCTGCCCCCTCAAGTGACCCGGGCGGAGGACGTGTAAGCCGTAGCACAGTGGGCAAGTTCCCATTTTCCGGTTCCAAACACTATGGAAAACTGCCATCATGTAATGAAACAATACTTGGAGGTTCTTATCCCGTTCATTAAGTATTTTAAAGTGATGAGTACATGCACAATTTGTGTGTATGTATCTAAAGAAAACGTGACTGAAATTACGACTGGCACTCTAACCGCTCAAGTTTCAGGAGTCAAAATTTTGACCCTCAAAAATCCTTATTCCGACAAACAAACACCGCACATTTTGAGGATACAGATGTGTGAACAACTACATTCTACTTTTAAATTTCGTATAGGGCCTGCAGTTTCATGACCCAATAGAGGGCAACCCAAGACTGCGTACCTCAGAGTTGCAGGCCTAGAAATCATGCAAATAATGAATAAGAACCATGACTACCGACTTACGTGATAAGGTAGAATATAGATGCGGAATGTGCCGTGTGGATTCGTGAGGCGTGGAAGTAAATGGGGCGCTTGGTAAGGTGTTGGTGTATGTGCATTTACTTATAAATACCTCGTTAGTATCCCTGTTCGCACCCTTTCAGTCTTTTGCATTGAAGCATTTGAGCCCCTTGGGAAAAAAGAAAATACGACTAGAGACGCCAAACAGTTTTATTGGAATTTAGACCAGAAAGAAGATTCTTCCCATGTTAGACTTTCTACGTCAATGGCATTCGCCAAACCAACAGTATTCATCAAGCAAACGGTAATTTACATCTCCCCAACGCTAAAATGATAAACTTTTTGAGGCACACACCACGTGGCCGAATTGAAAATATAAGAGTTATACTTGTTGCTTCCTTTTTGCAAAGGGTGAAGGGCTTACTGCCGCATTTTATTTAATATGCCGTTCAGTTCTTCCTCCTCCCTTTTCGCGTCTACTTTGTGTGTGTGTTGTAAGGGTGTGTGTGTTGCTGTTAAAAGGGTGTTTCAACCAGTGGTCTTTATGCTCAAAGAGTAGAAGCTGCAATCAATTTGTTTTAATACAAGCGTGCAAATTACACCTTTGTGTCTGTTTTAACATTCTATTCAACTTCTTTTCCACTATTTCCAAGGTTGCTGTACTGTTTGCTTGTTTTTACGCTAACGGAAATGTTCATCTTCATGAGCAAAATTTTGAAGTCATCCAAGGAAGAAAGCCTCAATCTGACATTCGTTTGTACACAAAAAAGGCCAGCAGTTTTCTTCTTTCTTTTTTTTTTTTACTGGACTAAATTTTTCTTCTTTCCTGTTTCGTTGTTTATGTGCATAGCGGAACAAACATCAATCCCTTTCTCAGAAATGTTTTCAGTGGGTAAATTCTGGGTTCACAGTTTGAACAGAAAACCTCTGTACTGAATTGTGTCTCCCCCGGATGACATCGCATTTTGAACCAATTCAAACTGGGTAACACGGAACGGGAAGATAACCTGATAAGGGTGGCCAATATTCTTGGAGGGAATGGGCAAACAAAAAGATTCTTATATGAGTTTTCGTTGATTGAAGGCTACATTCAAGGGCTTTTTACACGCTTGAGGTATAAAGGAAAATGTAAATAGTGCAAAATGTCTTTATTTAAAAACGTATTAAAGGGCCTAGGTGGTGCATAGCTTATTTTCCCATCCCCCAGATCCGCCGATGGCCCCCGAACAAAAGTTCATGTTTTAACAAATAAATTTCTGTCACGCTTTCAGCAGTTCAAAATCCAACCATCATTCAACTACATACGTAAAACATTTACACTTTATGTCTCAGCCTGGCATCATTTGTCTATACATTGATCGATCTTCGCCGAAGTCGCTACTTGTAAACTCCGCCAAGCTCTTCGCGCATCCAACATTAATGCGCATCCGATATCCGCTGTACGTGCCCAGGACAAAGTTTTCTGGCTAGGCACCCCACGATCCGCGCGGCAGACACAGAACGGAAGGCGAGGTTCCCTGATTGTTACAGCATCCCCGTGTATACAATCATATGCGAGCCAGTCCTCGGTACTCCGCCTAGCGAAAAAAGGAGGGTCAGCACAAAAGATGAGCACCTCATTATCTGATCCGGTTGCAGCTTCATCTCGCACAGATCGCGCCGTTGACATGGTAACGCATCCCGTCCGGCGTTACATCCCTAGACGTGCGTCACCTCAAAGACTCAGAAGAGTCAAGAGAGAGTTAGCACTTCGTGTGGAGATAAACAATACGCGTCCTCGTCCACGGTTAATTACCGCCGCTCGTGCAGGGGAGGGAGGAGGATAATTTCTACATCTTAATCTTCATATTTCTGACACAATGATTGTTTATCACGCGCCGCGTGACATCGGATCCCCTACTTCTTTGTAAGCAAGTTTTTTTTTCTCTAAACTTCTGCTCTCTTCAAAAAGATTAATTTTTTAGAAACAAATTTTCTCGGGACATAAAGCTGCGAGTTCTAATTTCTTTTATCGAAGAACTATTTCTTTGAAAGGGCAATCTCTGATTGATCTGTCTGTCTATTATAAAATATTTTTATTCATATTAACAGCAGTCGCAAAATACAATGACACAATGACTGGCTGGGTGGCTGGGTGGCTGGGCGGTTGGTCGGTCGGTCGGTCGGTGGGTCTGTCTGTTATTCATCGATGTACCCATAACAGTCGTCTTTATATGCGACCTGCTTAAAGGAAATCATTTACCTTGGGACCGTCAAGACCTAAGGAAGGGACGCCATCCGCCCCCCCCCCTTTGGAGCTCAATACAATTGGTCTTTTCAGTCTTGTAGGAAATTTCCGTGGCAACACGTTTTTATTCTTCCGACCAAATAGTAAACATGATAGGGGATCATTTACCAAGAGTGGGAGTCTGTAAGAAAACAATAATACGAGAGGGCATTGCTCTATCTCATTATAATGCTTTTGGCATGTTTCCCATGGGTGATACTTACTTGAACTTGTAGCAATACACATAAGATTCATTGATGCAAAGTACTTATATCAAACAGAAAAAAAATATGTAAACTTATAAAACTTGTAGAGTATAGCAATAGGCAAGAGAAGCAACGATTGGCGAATTTAAAAATAGAATTTGCCGCTGATGATTACTTTTGCATGGCTTCAGATGGCAAGCATTGTGCACGCAGTCTTTTCTTCTCTTCTCTCAGAACAGACGGATTTGCACACATATCGGTCTTGCCATGAAACCGAAACGGCGGGTTACCAGACTATCTGTCTCCGTAGTGGCTTGTTATGATAGCGGCTGAAGTGGCCGCAACATCATCGACTCCGGCAAGATTAAGGAATTAGATTGCCAGTTCTTAGGGGCGTAGTTTAGTCGGGTGCTTGAGAGTCCAGGCGTGCAAGAGAATTTTTTTTTTTTAGATCTAGCCACTCTTGAAGAGCATACCGTGGTTGGATCTCTCTCCACCCACTGGGCCAACAGCGCTGTATTCATGATTTATGCAATCTGGGGGTATTGTTTATTCACTTGAAGGAGTCGTGAAGGCTTTTGGCAACTTGTGACGGCAATTTTCAGGGCTTAGGGTTTCACACTTGAAGTGCCAAACCTGATTATTTGAGTCTGGAATCATGTCTTCGACAGAGCAAACGATGAGAGATTATGCATTCATTATCAGTTATCATCGATACCCATCAGACAAGTCTCAGTGCCGTGGTAACTCGACAGTGTTGAAAGTGCTGAATTCAAGCAAGTTTAACAAAAGTGATATACAGAATGTGTAAACAATGACAACAAAGCAATAAACAAAACAAAAGAAAACAGCAAACCATCCTTTAGTGACCAATTTATAAAATGTACTTGACTAAGAATTTGCCTCTAGTCGGCTTTTCATCTCATTCAGAGCTAATTTGAGACGCAACCTTTTTGATTATAAAGGCTGGTTCATTCTTGGAGCAAAAACGAACACAAACGCGAACTTGTGACGTCAGATCAGATATTCCGAAAGTTTGCTGCAAATCTTGCGTGACCTGTTATCGCCTGTAGTATGAATCGGCCTTCACATGTAAGAACAAACTGCACTGGTAACCCGTGATTCATTTAATGTCACCATTCATAATCCCTAGCCGGTTCATATTACTAAAACGAAGCGACTTCGGCGTCACGAAAACTTTGCTGTGATATTCTCTGCAAAGTGTGTTCAACTTTGTGAATTTGCAGTGCAAATGAATCGGTCTTTCGGACAGTTTCACTAAGCGTCACATAAGTATGAAATAACATTTGATACCATACTTAAAAAAAGCAAATGTCCACATTTGAAGATCTTGAAATCTATGATAACGAAAACTTTGTAAATTTTGTTAAATTGAGAAAAAAATATATGGAAACACAATTATATTTGATACCGTACTTAAAAAAGCAAATGTCCACATTTGAAGATCTTGAAATCTATGATAACGAAAACTTTGTAAATTTTGTTAAATTGAGAAAAAATATATGGAAACACAATTATACCAAATTCAGTGAAAGTGAAAGCGTTCAATTAGGAAGATTTCCTATTTTGAAGTGTACTTCACTTATTCCTTTAAAATATTAGAAATATTGGAAACACTGAAAGCGGAAAATACTGAATATTGGAAATATTGAAAGTTCTTTTGGCATTGATTTGACAATAAACTGCGGTCTTGCACGTTTCAAACTAATTATCACGTCCGTGTGCTGAGATCAATACCAAGGTAACCATTGTGTCACTTCCTAGGCGCAAATTTAGGGAATATCCAAAGAATGTTCCTCTAAATATATGCCATCTAACCGTACTGGTCTTGCACAAAGAGTGATTGATACGAAATGCCTCTAATTTGGTCCGGTGAGAGAAACACTATAAAGTGTATGGTTCTTGAGTCAACACCCAGATTGAGTTATAGGCGGTCATAATGGAATTAGGCTAAACTGCAAATCAGAACTGACTGCTGCTAGGAGGCCATGGTTCGCCCAAGAAGATGGAATAGGGTAAAGAAGAGAGGGAAAGCGTGCTGGGGCGGAACAGTGGAAGTGTGTTTAATTTGTAAGTTTAGATTTTAATGTCGTCGATACTTGACGCGATTTCCGTTTAGCGTGGCGCGAGCGCAAAGAGAGAAAGCGAGACAACGGCGGGTAGCGGGATCCGGAGTACCCACTGTCCTGAAGGAGCGAAGTACCCGTATCACGCCTGGCTGCGACGAGCGCTGTATTTGACATCTTCCATTAGGATAATAACTTATTAGCAGGAATTAAGTGGCGCGTGCTCGGATAGTGTTTCGCCCCGCGTGGATTGAGTGATGATCTCACGGGCGGCGGGGATCGGAGGAGGGAAAAAGCGAGAGAAATGGTGAACAAGGTTTGAGGAGAAGATGGCCAGAAAGCATGGAAGAATTGTTTCTTTAAGAGGAGTATCTAATGTAACCGTATGAGGATGTGCGCTGACTTCCGCTCAGAGAGAATGGGCTGCCTCCGTACTCAGGCACAGTCTGTCCTGTTTTTTTCTTCATCCTTTGTTGTCTCCACGGCAACTGGAGGGCCTTGGGATGACTGAGGGACAGACAAGATCCGTCTTTCTCCGAGCTTCTGACAGGAAGTTAGGAATATTAAACGCTACACCATTGGAATCGTTGAATAATAACCGGCTTGGGATATGGAGAGGGGTTGGTGAAGAAAGTAGAATGCGGTGTAATGGAACTCAGGGGCTGGACACTCTGCCCCCGGTTATTGTTTTAATCTGGAAATTCAAGTATGGCAGATCCAATTAGGAATAATTTGGTGAAAAAGCAGTCTGAAATTCAAGAATGACTGAACATTGAATTCATATTGAAGATATAAAAAATAACAGCGGCGAGTGGTTAGAAGGTTGGTGAAGATGGGAAGAGGCTGATGGTGACTGTGGTGACTGTAGTAGTGGTGGTGACGATGACGATGACAACGATGATGTTATATGTTTTAAAGTGTTTATATCAACTGTTGGAAATTTCTGTGGTGGTAAATATGACAATAATGAAGTTGTAGTTTGTAATATACTCTTAATATTTTTAGAGAACCTCTGAAAAAATCTCGTGGACGACATCCACTTATGAGAGTCACATTCAGTACAGAAAAACGTAAGCAGAGTCCAAATAGTCAATTCAAAACAAAAAAGGTAGACGAGAAACTAAACAAAAAGTAACTCCAGTTTTTGTAGAGTTCTTTTTCCACAGTCATCCCCCAAAATACACGAGGATGGTTTGCAAAACAACCAAGACCTGAATAGATAGGACAACCACTTAGTGCCTTATTGCCAACAGAAAGTGTGCGGATAGGAAACGGAATGATGGATTGCTTGTGAGCTTTTAGACCGTCTTCCTGAAGCAATCCAACGGGGGCTCCGGCTCCGAGTCTCGGTTGGGCTCAAGGACCAAATGTGACTCGCGCAGGAAGGGCCCGGACGGAAGTTACACGTATTACAAAGTGGTTCTTTGGATGGATCACTGTAGCTTTTTTTCTTTCTCTCTCTTGTACTCTCCCTTTGCATTTTAACGGGCAATCTTCCTCTCGACAACCGGGGTGATCGCTTAAAAAGTCGTCACCGTGAACGGGGATTGGACAGGTATTTACAAATCTTGTTTCGTGGGAGTTATCAGAGCATTTCCGTTCTTTATTTCTTTTTCTTTTTTTAAATTTATTTATTTATTTTTTTGTTTATCTGTACTTTTTGTTCACGCCTATCTAGTAAGTTTGAGTTCCTTGCCCCCTATGGTACAGATATAGGCTGGTAACTGATGTAGGCAAAGAACACTGGACTGCGCAAACAAAACTGCAAATTAGCGACACACGGAAAACAGATCTAGAAAAGTGAATGGGAACCTTAGCAGTCACATTCATAATCGCTTTCAATCTATAGATGACGGTCCCCGTCTTCCTTCTGTCTTTTTGCGCAGGTAGATTCATGCTGTGACCACAGTTTGACCCAGAAACGTTACCCGACCGAGGTGAATAAATTATCATGCATAGTTGGGCAGTCAACCTGACTGTTGTTAAGATTTATTTTTCTTACCCAAAATCAAAACATGCTTGTACTCGGAAAAACCCACGTTTTCATTTCTTCGATGCCTTAGCACACAGAAACAAGTTTTCTTCCTGCCCTAATGGGTAGCCGATGAAATGGTGAAAGGAAGTAAGGCAAGACGGAAAAAAAGAATACAGTGAGCCAGAAGAGGGAGGTAAAAGTCACCAGCAGTGTGATAGATTGTCAGTGCTGGACAAATACTCCAGCCGGGCTTAATGTAGTCTCCACTTGTGATTTTTGGAGAAACATTTTAACCGCGGAGTGGCAGGCCGGGATCATCTTTTGCTTAGTGTTCGTAACTGGGCCATCGATCGATGGAGGCTGGCGCTTCGCTGGCCTGTGGAGGGGATGGGGGCCGGCCGACTAAAAGGATGACGACAGAATTTTTTTTTAATTTGCGCGTTACATATCAAAAGCTGTTACTTTTTAAGTGGAGGTTTACGTAGTGACGCTTTGTGGGAATTTGTTTAGTCGCCAATTTTGCACAATAATAAATTATAAAGGTTGTTACTATATATGTATTAGTTCGAACCAAAAGCAAATTTACATTAAGATTTTAATCATTAGGTGAAGCTTATTCAAATGTTCTGGATAATACACAAAGTTACAATCACAGACTGAGATATCCACGATACCACGATGTTCTTCGTAGAAATTTATCCCCATAGAGAGGATATGTCTTCGAACCATTATATTGGCAAGAATCTTTGCTACAGAATTAGGGTGGCTCGGATCCAGGTATCACACGGGAGTACATTGGTTTATCGCTCGTGAATAACAAGATAGGCTGCACGATTTCCACACGCTGATACGTCAGAGTTCGGGACGCACTATTCCATATAAGACCACACTAATTAAACGAAGGAAAAACAAGACTTTTAACAATAAGGTTAAGGGTATGTGAATGCAAGACATGTAAATATCTATTTAAAATAGATAGGTGTGTCCATTTCTGTTTACAATCAAGATACATGTAAACACCAAGATATTTGTAGGTGGTGACCATTTACAACAATATCAATATGTTCATATCTATCAAGTTTTTGGTTAGAACGAATAAATTTCCTTTCCGTTTTGTAGTATTAAATTTCGATCTACTGTCATTGAGCAAGTATAATACTTTTCTGCAGATCATGGTCTAGAAGCAAGTTAATCTGATGAATAACAAATGCAGTGTCTTAAGTGTAAAGAACATACACTCAATCACAGACACAATATCATCAATGAATGTAGAAACTAATATGTGAGCCCAAGATAGTTCCTTGTGAGACTCCAACATTGAAATCATCAGATTTGCTCGACAAGATATTCCAACCTGCTTGTAACCCTTCAAGAAGGCAAGACTGGAGCTAATCGAGCTCCAGACCCTTTATACCTAATGTGTAATTTGTTCAGCAAGATGAATTGATCAACAACGCCAAAAGGTTTACGAAGATCTAAAAACATTGCTCCCGCAAATTTACCATTAGGAATTCTCGAAAATCAAGAAGTGCTGCGTGCGTGGAATGAAGCGGTAGGAAGCCTGATTGCTCCTGTACTGAGCAGTAATTTACTGTAAGAAAATAAGAAAACCTAATATTAATAATTAACGATTTTTCTAACAGTTGGTATAACTGAAATAGGCCTGTTTGACTACAGCTAAGAATTGCACCGCCTTTCTGTATAGGAGTAACCTAGGCCGATTTCCATTCGTTGGGAACAAAACCATTCTGCAAACTTTTAAACTGAAAAATATTATTGAAGCAAGCCAGCACCACAGTTTTAAAAAAGGCCGTAATTCCCATCCTTACCTAAGGCTTTTCTTTTCTAGCCAAGATTTTCTTAAGCTTCAGTACTTAATCAGTAAAAACTGGATAAAATTTGAAATGTTGTTGTTCATTAGTCAGACTGATATTCTCATTCAACTCATCACTGAGTATAGTTTCAAAGTGATCGTCTGAATTTGGCACACACACGTAAAATGTTCCTTGAACTTACTTGGAATGACATTGTTTATCTCCAGTATAAGGCTAAGTGTGAGTTGATTTCTTTTGAATAGCCCCCTTAGCGTCATACAAAAAATCCTGAAATACTGTCGTTTAACACAGTTTGAATAACTATTGCTATTTCATAAAACCCATCCCTCTTTGTTAGTAAAATGTTTGGACCTCATACTTTCTTGTCCTAGTTCCACATATTCATCATGGATCCATTCAGCTTCCTTCGCTCAAATTCAGATTTTTAACTGGACAGTAAATATCACAACACTCATTAGCACACCTTTAAACACATTCCATGTCGCATTTTGATCCATAAATAGTTCCAGTTTATTCCATGATTAATGTTTAAGATGCTAATGAAAATCTTGTACTATAAAATCTAGAATTAAACGAGCACGAATAAAGTTATGATCTTCAGTAATTTTCACCGACTTGTGAGAGTGGAGCATGCCATTTGAAAAACACTGTGAATAGATTGCAAAGGTTCAAGAAATGACGAATGGGAATGGCTTTGTTTCGACGAAGACACTCTAACGTATAAATTTGCTGTCCCTGCGTCACGCATAAAACGGTATGATCAGTACCGATGTGACCTAATTTCAGAGTTTGTGTTTACTGTCAAACATGGAGGTGGCAAAACGTGTATATAGCCACAAAACACAAAGGTCGACGCAGCGCAACATGAACATTTGTCAAGAGTGGGTCCCTATAGGTTTGACCATGCTGTTTCTTGCTGTACAAAATAAGTATTTCGAAAGGTTTCCCCTTGATGGGACAAACATTCCGACAATGCCCGTGGCTTGACTGTAAGCAAACCCCCGCTGTTGGCAGTTTGTTGTAACTTCCAAGAGAAATTCTGTAATAATATTGTTATGATATCATCCGTAAATCCTCTCTTACTGCAACTGACGTCTACCCGATTATGATCTTTTGACGGTGACTGGCGAGGGAGAAACGATCCCCGGTAAGTCCCAGACTAATTCCTGTTTTCTCGCCCGCCAAATTACCCCAGGTGAACGCTAATTAGTAACGCCCAACCGATCTACTCAAAGGGCCCCCACAAATGCCAGCTCACACTTATATTAATCCGATCAAATCAGATTTATGAAATTATTATTCCGGGGACAATCGTTCCACAGAAGAATGAAAAGAGAGAAAAGAAATTGCATTTATTGTTTTGGTTTTAAGAACGGATTTATTGGGAGTATAATGTAAAAATTGTGACCTTTATGTTGTCAGTATTTGATGGAACGGCAGGCCTCAGGTCGGAGCAGACAGACTGACTGGCGGTCGTTTCAAGTCCACGGTTAAGAGAGCAAGTCAAGCGTGGTGTAATCGGTTTATAAATACGGGTACCAAGCACAACTATTTCTCGCTTGCAGTGATCTGTGGCTAAGCCCCCGTCGAGGCTATTCTTCCCTGATTCATGGTCTAAAAATTCAGTGAATGATAATAAACAAAACATACGTCAACAATTTTCCAGGTGTGTAGTTTCTCATCGGGGATTTTCGGGCAGCCTTGGTCGCCGTGAAAGAAAATAGAAAGAGAACTGTGTAGCAGTGCGTGAGAGAAGCATAGAAAAGTTGTCAGCATCATACCGCCCAAAGGATGCAACCTTGGTTGACACTCCCGGAGGACACCACTGTCCGTGGGAAACTTATGAAGATTGCTCTGACAAACCAATTTTTCAAGACATAAATGCTTCTGCGAAGGAACTACTTACCTTGTGTCTTCAGAAGGAAACGTGAAATCCAGCTTTACTGATTTCTTCTGGTTTATCCTTATATCATCCTTTGGGTAGAATGCATGCATTCCCGTGTGGTAAATGACTCTTAGTATATTCGTTTTTCCATTTCATTTGTATATTGTGTGTACAGGCCAATAAAAGAAAAATGACCAGTTAGTAAAAGTTTAAAAATTGAAAGTTGACAAATTTCCAAAAGAGTTGACGAGCTTGTTGTATGTATAGCATGCTTTTCGACACCCATACCCATATTGTTAACAATGAAAGGGAAATCCATTTGCAACGCTGTAATTACAAGAAACCTGCCGCCTATATAAAAGGGCCAATTCCACAGTCTCGCACCAATGGTTTGGGGAGCTCAGACTGGAATTACCCCTACCTCTCCCCATTTTATATGCTTGAACTTTATTGCTTGTGCACGTTCAAGTAAGTCCCCCTCCCCCGGTTGTGCCACGCAGGACTGGGATGTGCGGATTTATCAGAGCTAGTAGTTTAAGATTTAGGTGAAAAATTGTAGCTTGGCGGCGCCACCAAACTTCCAGGCTATGTTAGGACTAAGCTGATCCCTTTACTCACGATGTGTACCACTTCAACAATCAGGTCAAGGTTATGTTTAGCCTCTATTGAGTAAGTCGCGCCCCAAAATGCGCCAACAGGGCGTGGGAATGTGGATGCAAGTATGGGATCTGCTTCAGGTTTCTATCACCTTCAGTCAAAAACATTTAAAGGCAGTGTACAGGATTTGCATATACGTAATTTTTTTTAAAATTGCCAATTATGGGGTTTGTGATTTTCTTTGTGTCTCATTTCAAGGGCCTGTTTCATTTTTTTTAGATCACTGCTTTGAGGGTAATCGAGAAAAACGCTGTTCATTTTTATCTCTCAAAGCCCAGCTCGTGTAATTTGTCTCGAAAAAACTAAGGGCCACTGGACATTATTGAGTGCCTGGACAGTGCACAGGCGAGGTCGATCAGCAGACCCATTATGGCCCTCCAAAAAATGCATTTTTCCATAGTTTTGGCCAGTAATAGTGGTTGGCAGATTTACCTTCAAGTTTGTGCTTCCTCTTCAACAATGCAACGCTGAGAATTCGTCCAATAAATACCGTGTCATCGTGCTGTGAATTGACTACAGTCACTCACGCGACCAAAATGTAGGCCTACATTGTACACGTACGTGTAACGGTACAAGTACACTTGCACCATCCACCGTATTGTTCGCTCTTCACACGTAGTCTCCTACGTCAGACAAAAATCGTCCACACACCGTCAGAGCCCATCATAAACACTTTATAAATCAACAAATGTGACAATTATCCTTACATTTTGGGCATAAGAGTTACTGTCATTGGAGAAACAGAAAGCTAAATGTCTCGAAATTTGGGATTTTTATTTTCGAAGAAACCGACCATGATCATTTTGGGCTATACCATTGTATTAAGGGGTGATGCCGCGATGACATATTCACGTGATGTACCCTTCTACAGTTTCATTAAGAAACTCTAATTTCAAACCAGTCTAAATTATCCTTCTGGCTGTTAGTTATGGTTATATATCTATTTTAATAGCTAATGAGTTTAGGCGTACCAAAGACGCGCTGGCAATTTGTATTTTACCCGATAATATAGACTCTTCCAACATTTGTCTTATATTTTCGTTGGGCCCGTTAACAGTTGCGGTGTTTAAACGAATTGTTTTATTTTTTCAAAAGATGTGGAAAAAATATAAAATTTCTCTTTTGTCAAAAATGACGACATTTCCTGCGGTAAGATTTCACAGATTGTCTGACACTTTTAAGTAGCCTACTTACTTTACACTAAGAAATTTCAAGATAATTCAACAGTCCCGTTTCAGAGACCTTGCAAATCCCGTACACAGTCTTTAGGCCTAAGTCATCAACAACAGTTGACAGACAGAAGCTCATCAGGATATCACGACTTAAAAAAATGGGATTTAGCGAAAGATATCATGAACTTACTTTTTTTTTTGAAGAATGCAACTGAACATCAACTGTTGATTCAAAAATTTGCATATATAGTTTGACGTGAAAAGAGGGGAAAAATCACTCTTCTGAAGAGACTCTTGACGTTTCAAATACTTGACTGTACATAAAACTGTTTCACTGTATTTGCCGAATTTTCTAATCAACTGACAACTCGTGACCATTAAATTAGCAATGAATTTATCATATGTGAAACTGAAAAGCTTTTTACCCAAAACGCATCGGAAGAAATGAAATAGCAGTGATAATTGTCTAAGACGCTAAAAAATTGAATTACAGGCGAGTCACAGACACCAACGGCAAATGGTCGACAAATAATATTCACCGGCTGCAGGCGAGGAAATTAAATCATGGTCGGAGATATTTTGTCACATTAAATTTCCTGTGGCAAAGGTGACCTGTTTATTAAGTCATTGTCATCTGCTATGGTGCGGTAATTAAAGCGAAACAAAATTAATTTTGGAGCATAACATTCAGCAGTTTTCAAATTCTTCAGGTGCATGATGTGCAATACACGGGTATAGGCCTATATCTGGTGTTTGTTGATGTATGTGCATCAAGTCTTTTATTTCATTACGTAAGTTTAAAGAAATATATAGATATGTTTATAATGAAAAATTGTGGAAAAACTTTTAAACTGGCCATTTTCCCAGTCAATCACATTTATGAATGAACAGTCAGACAAATTTGCAAATTTTGAGCATAGGGTAACTTCCAATTAACCATGACTAAACTTACAGGTAAATGTAATGTCCTCCCCCCCCCAAAAAAAGATAATAAAATAAAAATAAAGGCTTAATGCTCACAACATTATACCCATAATTTAACACATTTTTTAACTGTCAGAAAAAACTGAAATAGTATGCAAGTCAGACATGCCAAGTCTAGATCCAGGGCATCAAAATTTATCGTAAAGTCTGAAGTACACAAATATGTGTCATGTCCGTATAGCGCACAATTGCCAAAATATCTCTCCAACCACATACATTTGTGTTTCCGTGTACCTTTTAAATTGAAATCGAGAAGAAAAGTCGGAAAGGTTCTCAAAGAATAATACATGCTATTTTTTTTTGGGGGGGAGCGCTTAGTGCTAACCATGAACACACGACAATCATGGAAAAAAAATCATAAAAGGCAGTCCATGTCCGCTCGTATACAGCCCGCGCCCCGTGGCACATTCCAAGCTACGGCGCACAGAGCGTTAGTTGACCGGCCTCCGCGCACGCAGGGCCTGCTGCTAGCCCACCGCGCACACTGGGCCAGGCGGCGTCCATTCGGAAAATCACGGATGCGCTTCAGCTCTGTGGTCAAATGCGCTCACACTCAAGATCTAAACCTCCTTTTTTCGAGGGTATTTCTCTTCCAATTCTTTTTTAAAATTAATAGCTAGTTTTATTTTAGGTGTCACAGAAAGCCCTCAAAGTGCCACTTGAAAACAAATGCTCATTTTTCACAGATGAAACCCCAAGAAAACATTATTTTATGGTAGATAGTTTAGGCAATTCAAACACTATGAATTCAAGCAAAACTCAATGAGTGTTGTGTGGTCCCTGGGGATAGAAATGTTTTTAGCTTCATCATTTCGATAGGGAAACATGGAACTACAAAACCGATCCACGCGCACAACGTGTACGCAGTAGCCCATTTCGATTTCCTGCTATTAGCCGTGCAACGGTAAGCTCAAAGACGTGCGTATCGGAGGCGGAAAAAATGGGTAGGCCTATATATCGGCGAAGGGAAAAGAATTGGAAGTATCGTGCAATGACTTGCAAAAGGGAGGGGGGATTATATTGATAGGCCTGCCCAGGTCAAAAGTGGAGGAATATTGTATCGCTCAGCCCCTGGGATCTCCGCCCATGACTTGAATTGTTCCCAATTTTTTTCGTTGGGGAAGAACAATAAGTATATTTCGAGTAGATTTTTTTTCTGTTTCTTGGAATGTCACCGTCAATCAAAAATAGTGGCGACCCGGTCGTCAACCGTAAACTTGAAGGAATGACCTCTCTTCGGCAACCTTTTGGTGTCGTACTGTATTATTTTATGAATCGCCCCGAAATTATGTATAAGCACGTGCGTATGCAACGACACCTCAGAAATGTTTTATTGAGGAAATGTTGGCTTCACAATTTGAACAGAAAACCTCTAAACTGAAAAGTGTCTTTCCTGTATGGCGTCCAACAACTATCAGAAGTCCGGTAAAGCTGGTTTGGACTGCTTTAAGTATTCTTGAAAACGGTGAACATAAGTATCTCAGAAAAAGACGTCAGAATTAATAGTTGTCATACGCTGAAGAGAAGTATTTCAAATGGCAAAGAAAAAGCGTCTAAAAAAATTTCATCAGATGGACCCAAACACCGCTATGATGAATGCTTGTGTACTGTGTAAAACATATCATTACGAAGGCGGCACCAGCATAGAACCGTGCAAATAGAACGCATTAAATAATTTATGAGAGATAATTCTAAAGTATGAATATTCCTTACATTTGCCAGAGGCGGCCATACGGTGGCGCCTGCTATGAAAACAATACCTAAGATTTTCTCTTTTGGTACAAATCCCGAGCGCAATTCGAACCATTCGGTGCCCTGGCTGTATTGTTTGGCTACTTGGCATTATTTTTGTCTGCGGTAGATAGCAGACATCGCCTGGTGGGAATTCACTTATTAATCTAAAACTGTTTTTAATCTGCAAAGAAACATTAGTACGATTAAACATTGAGTCTTAAAATACTTGCCTAATAGCGGACTACCTAGATCATTTCTGCGTCAAAAAGTTTGAAGTTAAAATCATTTAGTTGAAGCTAATGAGGTATTATGAAGGAATGAATTTAGTATAGTAATTTGAAGATATACGGCCATTTTGCATTAATAACTTCCATTATCACATACAGAAGTGAGTCGAAAACGTAAATATATGTTTGGGTATATCTGTTTTGACAAATGGTTACGTGCTGACGATCCTGTTTAATATATTATCCGAATCAAAAGAAAGAATATAGATTTGGGAGGACGCGTGCCTTTTGCCTATTTCTGACGTTGCCGTTTCTGAAGTAAAAATAACCGCATTGTTTTACTCGTGTTGTTCACATACACTAATGTGCTAATGTTTCGCCTGATAAAGAATACGCGGATAAAAAAAGTAGAAATTATCTCAATCAAGAAATCAAGAATTTTGTATGAGGATATTTTGACTGCAATTTACATTGTTATCGCTGAACTCTGACTATCAATGAATGAAAAAACACTCAGTTTTACCCATATAATTTGGCATAAGGTCAATCAAGCTTTTGAAGGCCGTTATTTTATGGTTGATATTCATATATTTCTTATGTTTAAAACGCTGAATATAGAGTAAGCAGGTTATGACTATAACCAGGATATGGGTCAGAGGGCAATGACTCAACGAGGCCTTAATCCCATACATCAACTGGACTGGCTTGACTGGTATCTAAAGTGCGCTCTACCCCTATCTCCGACCCCCCCCCCAATTTACTGAAGAAAAGACTAGGGATTTTCGATGAAAGACCTCCCGTCATTGAGGAAGAAAAAAAAGCACAAAAACTGGGACATGGTCCTTCTAATTCCCAGCGCATTTGTGAGAGGGCCCAGGTCCGCGCCTCCTTTTAATTGCCCCCCGCTCACTTCATTGAAGTCTGGGTGTAGAATCGAATATCATCTGACAGGCTGTCTGCGGCAGTCATGAAAGTTTGATTCATGTGCTAAACACCCTGTTCAGCTCTTGAAGGGCTTGTACGGGGGACCTCATTTCCCCCGGTCCGGCAGAGCTGTCAATAACGGCCCGTTGCTTCCAGCACGTGTGCCTTACCTCTGTACCCCCTCTTACTTTCTCCTCTCTTTTTAGTGGCTGTCCCATACACACTCGTAAGCCCGGGGTGGGTGGTGGGATTAGAGCAGTTTTAAATAGCAGTGCAGATCATATCCCCCTCATGTGATCCCAATTTAAGTAGCTGACTGAGCCTGCTTGGCAGGCCCCTCCCGCCTTAGATACGCTTTTATTACAGCAGGCTGGTCTGGCTGGCCCGCGGGCTTTTGAGTGCAAACACAAAACAACGTGTCATTAAAAGCTTCTTTAAAACTGCTCAGTGGTGTAGCGTTACGAGTCCAGCCTGCAACGTGGCCCCGAGACTGAAATCGTAGATTATTTGCGAACGTTCCGACTTTTTTTGCATTTTCCCAGGCTTATTCAAACTGAGAGAGAAAGAGGTGGAAAAATGGATATGAGAGAGTGTGCATAGTACCCGAGAAACGATTGACGCTGTGGAAAGACCAATGACTCATTGCTTATGTGACCAAGCGAGTGAGAGGAGAAGGGACAAACACTCAATTGAAAACTTTTTTGTAGGGTCGTTCTCGAGAATGTTTTTTCGTTTTCTTCTGGGACTCACAACTGAAAAATGTGTGTATTGGTGTGGATCCAGTCGCTAAACATATTTCTAACAAGGACAATGAATTTATGGTGAAAATTATGTGATAGGCATAAACTGGGTAAAATAGTGAACTACTTGGAGAAGGCTATGGGAGGATTAGGGATCTGTATAGAGAGAACATTTAAAAATCTAATACATGTACATGTTAAGCGTCGAGTTCAGCTATTCTGGAAATTCAAGATTTACAACCATTGAAAGAGGAATACCCGCTCCTATGTAGTCTGCTATGTAGTCTGCAAGACAAGACTATCGTTACATCTACTTAAATGCCCGTCCCTCCACCAATGATAATTCTAATAACAAATACATATACCGAAATCTTCTTACTTGAAAGCTTTAAGCACATCGAAAATGTTAATACGTAATAACGACCTACATGCCCAAAATTTCTTATTGTGCATAAGATAATTTACGATAAGCATTGTACCTGTCTGAAGGTTAGTGAAGGGAGGATGTACAACGTTCGTGGTCTCATCAATGGCCGAAAACGGTATTATACGCCTAACTGGCGAATAATAGAGCGTGTCTAAACAATTTGTCTTTCCGAGAAATAATCTTCAAATTATTCCAAATATCAGCACATCAAGTTCCGAGCCACACTAAGATTTGACTATATGTTTAACATGGAACAAGACTGGGTAGACACCACTAGCTGAACAAGAACAAAATACAATCGTTCAATTCAATAGACCAATTGCCCTTTAAAACATGTACAATTACATGAGAAAGATATACCTCAAAAATTTCTCACCAGAATCTACTCCCGCACAACCAAATTGCCGTAGGTTGGCTGCCACAGGTTAGTTACATTAGGCCTGCGTCAAACGTTGGGCTTCTGCCGTGTCGAACTTAAACTCTTTTTCTTTTTCAATTAATTGCGGCAGAAGTACGACGTTTGGCGCAGGCCTTAAATTTAGAAGAGCCAACAGAAGAAAAGTAATGTTGCTATGAGAAAAGCAAACGCAAGAAACGAAGACAGAATGGCTCTCAATGTGATCCCCTGAAGACGGCATGTGCAGGAATGACCCTCTTAAATTTCGCGCTGCACCACTCGCATCCCTGCTCACGTTGGACTAGCACTGACAATAAGCTTGTTTTTCCAGGCTATTTAAAGAAAGAAATTCCCATCACCACATGTAGAGAAGTAAGCAATCAAATTAATTCATAGTGATAATAAAATTTATACTTGTAAAGTTCAGCAATCCTCGTACCGCATATTAAAATGTGAACCCGTTTGTCATGAAATTGGCATGAGGCAGTGGTCTTTGACATCTTTAAATGAGCAAGACCTACAGAAAAGCTGCAGAAAAAAAATTGCTGGAAGATGTATGCTCCCCATAAGCCCTTCTTCAAATTTTCATCCCAGTTAAGCCTCTGGCATGAGGCAAAGTCCTTCTCCGAGGAATCGAAATTTTTTAACATAATTCCAAGTTCCGAACAAAACTTCTGCAAGCCGACATATGTACAACACCCATAGGCAATGGAGTGAAACAATCAAAAATATGCCCGTGTTCCGTTTCTATTTGCAACTTGTTTCTCATCTTCATTTATCGTTTCTGTGTGATTATATTATGTATTTTGTAAAATTTTAAATATGACGTGGATCCGAAGATCAGAAGTCAGAAAACTAGTCAAACTGGTCTTTGACAATGCATAGCTATATCTTACACTGTAGAAGAGAACTTTTTCTCTTCCTGAAAAAAATTCGGGTAGTTAAATTTTTGCTCCAGGAGATTATCGTGATTTGAAGGGGCGTAGCGACCAGAAGCTGTGGGGGTGCAGCACCATCGCCCAATAATTAATTCCATTGAGAAAATAGAGCTTCGGTTGACAAAAAATGTATAAATGCATAAAATGTATCATACCACGTATTTCCGTTTTACACGACACATTGTTGGCGAGGTTTGAAGCTATCCAATAGGCAAATTGACTCTAGCGTCCGCCCACAGAAAATGCCTTTGTTACGCCCTTGGTGATTTGGTTGATTTCAGGAGATTTGGTTAAAAAATTTAAAATTACACAAACTGATATCACATAGCAAAGTTGATTTGCAAAAAAAAAACCGAAGAATTTTGAAAAATTGTAATTTGGGCTAATATGTCTCTTTGAGAAAACGGTGCATGACGATGTAATGCAAAAGATAACAAAACATTCGAACTCACTGATTTCCTTTAGTAACATTATTTTTGACAAATTGAAAATCTACCCGTAGAAGTAAATGTTACTTTCAGCAACCAAGCATTTCAACAGTCATTCCAAAAGGCCATAAGAATGAACATGCTACTGCGAACGAAAAACTTGATTATAAAGGGTGTCCCAAAATAACATGCAAACTTGTCATAATGCTGATTTCAGTACCCTTAACATCAGTCTAGTTTGTTCACTCATCGTGTCAATAACATCACAGGCTGTATACCATTGCAAAGAGGGCATCCTGCCTTATCTAGAGATATATTTCTCTTTCCCATATATAAAGTAGTTTTTGCCATTACAGTAATTTGAATCTCGGTATACTTTTTATGTGGACTTTTACCCGGTAAAAGTGAATCACGTTTTAGCGGTATTCGAAATTTATCAGATCACTTTTCGGCTTTCTTTTTAATGGGATAAATTTTCCTCAGGCCGTGTTATCGATATGGTCACCTATTTGAAAACAATGCCTCAACATCAAGGTCGTTGCATCCACATTGTTTGTTCCTGCGTGGACTGTCTACCATGAATAATTAATTTTGAAAGTCTTTTCTTGTCACCGACCAAGCCGGTGAGTATCAAAAATTACGTATTCATAAGTGTGGAAAACATCCAGCAGGATCACAGACAGTATTTTCCTCGTCGTCGTCTTCAGGCAGGCAACAGATCGAAGCAGGCTTTAAAGGAAAGTTATTGTCGCTACGGATCGATACTCCCTTTTGAGTAGCAGTTAACGCTAGTTTTCCACTCGTTTTACCGGGCTTTATGCGGCCATGGACAGAGTACCGCCTTCACTGAGTTACTGGCGTGAAGATACATAACGTTTCATTTTGTGATATATATATAATATTTCCCCAAAAGCTGCCTTGAAAGAAGAGCGGACAATTGCCAAAGTGGAGATGGTCTTTTCTACCGGGGTTTCAAACGATTATCAGCAGATCAATCGCCTAGCCTGATCGGCCTCCGTGCCGCCTTTTCCCCCTCCTGACTATACGCCGCGATATCTGCCTTCAGGAAGTTGCCCCTGATCCATGCCTTTGTTTATTGACCGAACTGTGTGTCGACTAAGTCAAATTTCCTGTCAGAAATGGACGGAATGGACGGGGATATACGTGTATATTGCTCTTAAGCAGGGATACGTTTTCTAACTGCTTTAGTTATTTACATTTCAACGAACAACGTCAAGGCCACAGATAATTGGTAGCGCAATTTGTTAATTCTTGCATTTGCATGTGGGACTAGCACTATTTTATATACAGCCTTTGAACTTGTGAGCACAAATTGGAGATCCTAGAATGGCATATCAAATCACCTAAAATTACAAAAGGCGAGTATAATTCCAACTGCCATGGACAGAAAATAATGGTTATTATTCTACAGTGACAAAGGGTGAAACTCTAAACTACCATGCAATGTAATGCGTTCTACACTGTGGAGTCCATGGGCGTACTGACGAATGCCATCTTGTGGTCCGGGGTTAATTTGGTTGCACACACACACGTTTCCTTTTTAAATCGATGCATGTTGTAAGTCATTCGTCACGATTGAGAACAATCTAGGCGAAAAGAATTGAGCACACAGTGTTTAATATGGATAATTATGTATTTGATCAAGAGTTGTATGCTCAGTCATCCCGGATAGGACATCACTGTAAAAATCTGGAGGATTGGATTAAAAGTTTCGCTGCCGTCACCGCCATTATCACCACAAATCACCTCTAAGAATGTAATAATTTAAGACACTTTTTTCATTCATACAAAGCACTGACAAAATATTACCAATAAATATTTTTGGGAATATTATTTAGTACTTGAGGGAAGGAAAAAACAATGTTTCCCTAAAATTTATAGCCAATTTTGACCTTCCTGCTCCACGGTATGCCTTCATGGAAAGCGTTACCAACAGCTACACACTACATCGAAGTCAAGTCCGTTCAGCATTTAGGCCTTCACAAAGGCCAGTGTACGTAGTTGATACAAAACGTAGACGTGGCCATTATCCAAAGGTGCGTTTGCTGCCCTCTGTCGACAGATGTAATATTCTCTTCCAGATAACACACCTTTCTACAAGGCTATTTTATTCTCTTTTTGTAGGCCTATGCCGGTGTTAAAAATATACGATATTAGGCACAGATCTAAGGGCACCCCTACCACACACCAAAACAAAAAGAAAAAAATGTAAATAACAATTATAAGAATATTAAAAAGATTACAGCCTGAAAGAACTGTTATTATTTCTGCACCAGTAACAATTTATAGCATCACCTATATGTGTACGTGTTAGCCTGTCCCTGACAATCTGACTAAAAAAAATATCTGAAGGGTCTTACCATCAAACCCCTGGGAAAATTCCTGCAATTGTGTCATTTGGTTTGGTTTGGTTTGGTTTGGTTTGGTTTGGTTTGGTTTGGTTTGGTTTGGTTTTAATAAGAGAGTCAAGCTCAGGGTCTTGTCTCTCTAAAAAGGAATGATCTCAGTGTCAATTACCATGACGAAGACCGTGTATTTATATAGGTAATGCAAAACAGGATTTCTCATCAGTTCAGCAGCAAGAATGCAAAGTATAAGTCCTTAGGAAAAGTTTACTACTGCATTCAAACAACCTCCCAAATAAAAGGGGCACTGCTCTTGAAGGTTTGACAGTTATAAAGTAACTGCAGTGCAAGTATATTTAGAGGTAATGTTCACTAAATTTTCCACAAGTTACACATTTATAGAGTAATTCTTTAGATTAAAGTTCAAAGGGGGAACTTGAGATTCACAGGGCAACACAATAGTCGTTCATCTCTCTTTTCTTTTCGAATTGGAGAAGATAATTTTTAAAAGGCATATCATTCTGAGGTAAGATTCTGCATAAATTTGATACACATTTTTGTGTGTACATCTTTATCATGAACATCGCCCCTATAGAGTGTGCCCCCCCTTTTCAAATTTCCACAGCAAGGCAAGTCATCCCCACCTTTCGCACTCCCCGCCCCACCCCCCAATTTCCAGTACAGCTTTACGCCACTACGCGCACCTCAAATAGGACTATATAAAAAAATAAACAAATAGCTGTCCAAAACATAGTAGTTGCAGTTGTACTGCAGTATTTTAGATCCTCTTCCCAAAATGAAAGAAAGGAGCGAGCCATATTTTTTTTAAGTTAAGTTAAAAGTTAATGTGGTTTTCATTCCACTGCTTTTCTATACATCGTCAGTCAAGATTCAACCCTGTGTAATAAAGATGAAAGGTTCTCCATCGAATTGCAAATGCCGCGCCCGCGTCACAATCAAATAAAAAAAAGACAATTTCCCTCCCCATAAGGACGCCTGAGCAAGTTCTTACAGGCAACAAGAAAGAATAATACCCATAATTTTCTCAGTGGGGCGGCGGGCAAGTGCGCTTTGTCTTCCAGCTTATTCCTGTCGCAGCAGCTATCGGCCACGCCAGTCATGCCATCTGATTTGGTTTGCCGACCGCCAAGTTGACAGGCAAATTTCATTTTTCCCTTAATGCTCCAGCTCAAGCTTTTCCTTTTCATCTTTTTTTCTTTTTTTGTTTCAGGATATGGCAGAACGTATATCGAGGGTTTGACCTCTATACAATTTTGTTTGTAATGTTATAAAGCCAGACTTATATTTTGTTCTTCTGCGTTAGTTCTGGGCAAAACTTCTTCCCAGAAGTGACAGACTTTTTCTACAGTGTTCGTACTATATCTATTGTGTGATATGATCATAATTTGTGGGTATGTGTTTTTTATCAGTTTTCAGTATTGGGCAGAGTGTACGGTGGTGCATATGGTTATAGCTTTTCAAACAAGAACAAAAATAACAATTTTGAAGAGGGGTTGGTTAAATGTCTTATCAAATTCGCTTTAGGAATCAAGCAAAAAGATTTAATAAATAACTGTAACATCGACAATGAAGTCATTTTATCTGCAAGGTGCTGGTCTACACATTTTAATCCATTCGGTATGAGCACGTGCTCTTCTTCTTTGAGCTCTTTTCATTTATCGGATTTTGGACGTGCTAAACGGACATTCTCTATCTCTATTATGCTTAAATTTATAAGCTCAGAAAACAAGACACCCGAAAATTGAAATCGCCTAGAATTTTCTCCATTAATTCATGTACAAAACATGTATTATAATGTATCTAGTCAATTAGCCCGACACAACACAATGCTTTGCATGACACGGCCACGCCACCCGGACAATGCTAATAGTTCACCGCATGTAATACACAATTAAATTTGCACTGCACCGCCTACAGCAATCAGACACGGCGGTCAAAGCACATCATAAACGTTTTCTCAAGTCAGATCCCGAACCAGTAATTCTTCGTGGGTCCATTTGCGCTGCTTCCCCCCCCCCCGTCTTTCTCCTTTTAATTTCCCGTGGAGTTCACTTTACGGCATGCAAGACTAGTCATGAAGAATGGACAGCATCTTCGCATGATTACCCGAGTTGACATCATTTCATTCACCGTCCAGGAGAACGGGTCAGTCCTTAACAACATGCATGTAGTTTAGAATACAGCTTCATTTATATATTTTTTAATTTTTTTCCAAAAAAATTGCGACGCGTGCCGTAATCCAATAATCTTGGAAGGTTGGTTAGCCTTGCCGGACAGTGGCGATCTGGTTGTCTACTGTCCGTAGATATAGCAAGCAATAATAGACACGTGAGATTTGAAGCATTTCATGGTGGAGATACAGCAAGTAGGTTTGTGGTAGCACCATGGCTATATCTCGTTTTGAGTATGTGGGGTTCTGAAAAGAACCGATGGTACTCTAATAGAAACATATTATTTTTGGGAAAAATTAACAAAAAAGATTAGACACTTCCTTATCCAATCCCTGGTATTGAACTAAATGGGCCAGTGCCGACTGGTCTTCCATTGTTTAGTGTCGGTTCTTTTCTACCTTTACGCTTTGAAAATAGCATTTTCACGAAATTTGTCCAAGCACTGTGTTTCAAATGTTGTCTGCGGATAAAGTTTGACTTTATTTCATTGGTTTTTTCATTCCAAGACTTTGCAAAAGTAGAATATGACAAAGACTTGCTTTGCGATCAGATCGATCATTCAATACGCTTGGATTTTACCTGGTTTGGTACGGTCTTGCACAAGGGGAGGTTTTAAGGCAGCAAAACACAGTGTGTAGGAAAAATTTGGTCTCTATTTTGGGAAGGGAAGAAAATGATGAGTGAGAAAGTGAACGGTTATGTCTTTTCGTAAAATGCACTGATCCAAAAGATGAAGCGCAACAAGGCACAGAAACTCTCTCCTTATGGTTATAGCGATATGTACCGTACTCCCTTGCTCCACTAGTAATCATAAGCCCGGAAGTCAAACATGGGATAGAAACACGCGATGGGTAATCTTATCAGCGGCGTAATGGTGCGGAGGCGTGGGCCATGTGCGAGCGATTGCTGGTGGCTAGTGACAATAACGTCTCGGTCCCAAGGTAGGAACGCCGCGAATAAGGTCTGGGACGGGGAAAGGCCTACCTCTCATCAGCAGGCAACAAGCAAGCCATCCGGCCGTCTAAGTGACGGATAAGACGGCTGCGTACTCCAGCCCTTGTCCCGGCGACCCCCGCTAATCGAATCACGATAATTGGAGTGATTCACTCATGGTGTTCAACATTATGCACACAAAAGGGGACCCCTCATGATGAGAACTTGTCTAATGTGATTTATTCAACGCGATATTGTAAAATCGAGGCTTGAGTAAACAAGACATTAAACTGTCAGCAGCGATTCCGTCCCTAATGGAATTGCGAGTACTGGTCCATCACCAGGTCTTTCTTGAGCCGTGTCCCTCCGTTATTTTTTTTCTTCTGCTTCTGAGTGGTACACCCTGTGTTCGTCACTGAAAAAAATTAAAAAGCGACAATGAACGTTAAACAGGCAACCACAGCCCGTTCTTCGATGTTTCATTGCCAGGCCAGAAATTAACCAGGCTTGCAGCTGCCTTCAGGAGAACTGACGTTCGTGTCTTTGCTCGAAAGGGTAGCTCGAGCGAACAAAAAATTATCCAATGCGTCTATTCCCTCACTTTCCATCATACAGCTACTTGGAGGAGGCTAATGCTAATTGTGTGCATGGCCAAGCCACATGGTCACCGAGAAATAATGGCTGAGCTCAGTCCGCATACAAGTCAAATTTTCTATACAGAAAGGAAGAAAACGAGGAGGAGGAGCAGGCGTCAATTGGGAGCACAGGTGTTGCGATGCAGCGATACACGCTGCCATACTGTCGAATTTAAAGGAGCATTCACTAGAGCTTGAGCCAGTTGTACCTCGTCCACTAGCGGCAAGAAATCATTAGACTAGGGAACCTCCCAAACAACTGACACCACAGGGTCCTGATCAATTACAAAGGGTTGAGCCCCATTCTTTTGTTGTTGTTGTTGCTTGTCCCCGGCTTGATTGTTCGCTCGCTAAAAAAAAGTATCGGTAATGTTTTTTCACAATTAGTCTGTTCCAAGTCTTTCCATTTATGACAATATAATTCTTTTTTTAACAGATGACCTTCTTTGCACTCTCACGATAAATCTACACAGAGAAAGGCATTAGCTTATAGCTATTTGTTTGGACTTTTGAGAAAGATTTATTTCCTATTTCTTAGATACTGATGGCCAATGTCTCCTCAAGGTATGTAGTTCTATAGGGCATGAATTTTTACTCTGTGGATTTAACACTTTATTCACTATCCATTCGAACTTTTTCTTCACGCGTTCAAATGTAATTTAAAGCCTTTTGGTTTTTACGGTAACAGATTGTGAAACTACCGTTATTACTTTGGCTTATGCCGATGATGTATCTATAATTGTCACCAGTATTAAACACAGCTTGATATATGTTCTTCTAATGCTTGTTTGAATCATACGAAATCTCAAAATCTGTGGGTTGGATCATGGATAAAGAGAATGGATATACCCCTCAACTTGCAGTGGAGTAATAAAAATTCCCTTGCAGTTCACACGAGAAACTTCTTGCATAGCTTTCATTTCTTTCAACAGAAGTGGCAAATTTGTAAAAACTAACTACAAAAAAATTCTTGTTCGTTGGAAACGCTTGTCAAGCCTGCTATTTTATAGAGGAAAATTCCAATGGAAGCCAAATTACCACCTACCACTTTTGAAGAAATCGGGCGATATCTTACTACATACATGTAACTTTTTACCTAGTTTACCAGTTCTACAACTCGTCAACCCAGACATCTCACCGTCGTGTCGTTGGTGCAGAGACTGAGGAACAATTCTACACTTCTTTATCCAGTGCCGAGCCGTCCAGCCAACGCTAACATTTCCTCAACTGTGTCTTGAGTCGCCCGTTTTCCCGGTCTCATTTAATATTTCGACCTCTACTTGTTTTCATTGTTGATTGGTTTATTTGTTTGATAAGAACTGGCAAATGGCAGCGAGAAGGCTGAATTTTGGTCTTTACAAAATTGAAACATAAACAAAATAAATACAAATACATAAAGTAATTCTTAGAGCCTAGAAATTGATAGTTATATTTAAAAATGAAACCAGTTAAAGAGAATTACTACAAGTGCAGACTGGGAGGGGCAAGTACAAATGTAAAGGGAAAAAGAATCCCTAAAGAAGAATTTTTGCCAGTGAGGGCACTGTAGATTTGTTTTATATGTGTCTCCTTCCCCACAAAAGTGGAAGTCCAAAGGGGAAGATCAATCTAGCAAACTGTTTTTTATTTATTATTTTATTTACATTTATATCAGCCAGCAAGCTACACGTATTTCCTATATACCCTCGTTCATTCTCCACCAATCTCCTCACTGTGTGGAAACATCAAATTAAAAGTAACATCTTGATTGATTTTCACTACTTTTCCAATAATTACTACAAGTCTTATGAACTATTATGTATTTATCTATTTGATGATCTATTTGTACATATGTATTCTTTTCTTGGCTCATAATTTTTTTTTTATAATTCCATTTGAATTTTACTTAACTTGGCTCAGGAGCGTAGCCGGGGGGGACACGTGAACCCCCGCCACAAATTCCCGGTGCTCCCACGTGCCCCCCCCCAAAAAAAAAACCAGGCTAATAAAAGCTTGCCCCCAGAAAACACACTACTGAAAGCTGGTGCCCCCACACTCTAAAAACTTCCTGGTCAGATTGACCCAAAATTTGGTCCCATTCGGTATGACCCTTTTCTGGGTCATAATTTGACCCGGAAAAGGGTTATACCGAATGGGACCCAATTCTGGGTCAATCTGACCAGGACGTTTTAAGAGTGCATAAGATGCTCCCCCCCCCCAGTAAGATCCTAGCTACGCCACTGGCTTGGTTTTTGCTTTTCTATTGAATTCACAGGTATTAAGGTTTGAAAACGCTTTGATTTTCCATATCCAACAGACGACATTGATTGACACCCCTGGCTGATTTGAAAGTACTTTGAAGCTTTGCAATGGCTGTAGATACACTAATTATATAATTATGAAATGTTGGTAAGTTTGTCAAAAAGAAAGATCCTATTCCAAATTTTTCAAACGCTGCATATTAGTTTAAATGCTATAGAGGCTACACTGGGCTTGGAAACGGGGCCTCATTTCTGTTCAATTTTGTAATGTTATGCACAAAGAAAACTTGTGAGGTGCAAACTGGAAATGAAGTCGGAAATACACTGGCCTGACAGGCGACTTTCACCAGGATGTGTGTTCTACGGGCATTTATAGGCTGGAATTTGTTTGTTTTCATGGCTGCATTCGAGTGAGTTAGTCGTGTTGACTCGAATCCTTCGGGTAAGGGAGATAATACTCTCGATTGTATGTGTGTTTATTTTGTTTTGCTTTTTTTCAAGATGACAGGAAGGTAAATTTTTTCAATCGTATGATGCCTTATAGGAGCAATAAGTTCGCAACATTCTAAATCATCCACAATCGAGATCGAGAGAGAGAGAGAGATAGAGAGAGAGGAGCACGCGGCGCACGAGCTAGTTCAGGCAGTAAACATTCCACAACGATTTGCAGACACGCAGACGGGCCGCGTCATTTTTTTTCCTGGGAAATTTAGGGAAATTACAATAAAACGGGCATATTTTAACCGTTGTGCTTGTGTTTTTTGTCTAGGAAGGTTGGGGGCAATTATCATAAGTACGATATACAAACATCTAAGTATGAGACACAATAAATTTGCTTTTCTGGTCGACTTAAATGGTAGCTCTGTTAGCAGAGCGCTATACTTCGAGCCAACAAGCCGAGGGTCCGAGTCTATATGTAGATTTTTTTTTCTTGGGGAATTAGTTGGTTAGAGGATGTTTTATAATAGGAAAGTAAGCCCGGCGTTTTTCTTAGAACTTAAGTTTCTAAGTGTCTACTAAATTGATCGAGTTTGCAGTTAACCACGCCCACATACGATGATTACCCCTTCCTAAGAAAAAAACGCAAAGGGGCCAAGGCTTATTATATTTGTCACAAAAGTATTCTAATGATCTCCTGTGGATTTAGAGACTTTTCTCGAATACTTTCACAATCCGTCTGAAGTGTACCTGTGTAAATTTGTGCTTATCTACCGATATCACCGTCCCCATTATCCTCAAAGCATGATGTAAAACAACATAGCGCTTTAATCTCTCGTTCTCTTTATCCAAGTTACCGGTGGCCGCTATACTTTCACAACAATTTGTGAAGGAAACATGGACTCAACAAAACAATTTGAGTAATTTTTTGCCTTTAAACATGACATGCACTCTCTGCTGATCCCAGGAAAGTAGCTAGTTACGTCGAAAGAAATTAAGAGTCACCAGCACCCTTGGACACGGCAGAGCTATGAGTAGCACTTATCATAGAAGCCTACACGGAGCAAGGTTACTTATTGCATTAAGAACCTGCGTTAATTCAATACCATGTATCTGAGTAGTAAAATGTTTTCCAAATTTTAACCGCCGCTAACGAAGTAACTTGCATCTAAAACCAGTTTATCTATTCGATTTATCATTAATTCGTTTTTATTGCCATTTGTTTATTCATCAATTACGATTACTGCATCTGAAAGCCTTAAGCTACCTGTACTGAACTTGGAGTTAAAACAAAGGTTTGAAATGTGTTTCTTTTTATTTACAGATATACTCTGTAAATATCATTTAGGAATTCTTCCAGTCAAAGGTTTAAACCTTAAAGGTACACTGCAACTAAACAACATATTCATCATTTCAAAAATAATACGAATGAAGCAAGAAACTAAGGAAGACAGTATTTGCGACAGTTTTTATTCGAGAACAATGAGATATTCACTGAAGGCAAATGCCCAGAGATGGCTAGGTTTTTATACCAAAAACCTGTAGCGTTTTCGTTAGTTGGCATCATGTAGGCGGAAGTATGCATTTAGTCTTTCCCCATGTAGCATATAGGGTTTCCCCCAATAATATTATGGAAAAGGGGGTTGAATGAAAATCATTTATCTAGAATTGATAAATGACGTAGTCAATGTTGGACGTTGAGATGGCAGACTACCTCGATTTAATGCCGTCAGGAAACTTCTTTTAAAAAAATAAAGGAGAGTTCCAACATTTCTGCTTCTACTCGTCTAAAACTAACTTAAAATCACCCAACTACATGACCCAAGCCTTGCATACAGTAGTAAAGCAAGAGATTATGCATCCTTAAATAAGTTCGACCTTACTCCGGCTTTAGTATTGTAAAATGACTCATAAAACGGCAGTAAAGCGACCAGGAGGACAAGTCCTTGCTATACGCAGGAGACGGTGAAACCAAAGAAGGCATCTTGGCTTCTTTTCTAAGGAGAGCCAACCCTTAATTTCATTACGTTTAACTTGTGAGGAGTGAAAAACTATATTAGATTACTTCTCCTCTTCAAAAAAGATAATCGATTTAAATCGTTCTTCCCCTCGGAGGGTCCCCTGCTATTATGTCCCGGCTGGATAACACGAGAGGGTAAAAAGATCGAGTAGTTGGAAAGGTGGGAACTTCTTAATTTAGGCGAATTTTCTTTTCAGGAGTAATTGGTGTAAAAAAGATCTGGTTTTACCGTGCACCGCCGAACAATACCTCGCCCAAAAAGGGTTCCAGTTTTCCCCTCGGTCGGTGTTCGCAAGCTTGGCCGCCAAACGGTGAACCGTTAGGTTGGGCGCCGTTGATTATAAATTGGATTTGATATTCAAACATGCCTTCTTCTTCATTGTCATTTCAATAGACGGAGTCCCCCTCCTACATAAACCAAATTTAGCCCAACTTCATCGTGACACCAACGGGCTAGATTTGATTGTCTTCCCTCTGCTTTCTGGATTTAATCTCCAATGTCTTTTTTAGCGATATTGGGATTGTTTCTACGTGATCTGAAGTCTCTTTTTTGACTAGGACAAAATAGCTAGCGGCCCACAATCACTTGTAAAGTGCGGTAATCGTTTTCAAAGTCTCAGTTGGTATTGGTTAGCTAAGTGACAAGCCAGAGGAACAACGGTTTGAACTGGGGAAAAGGCCTCGTGATAACAACATCAAGCCGTAAATGACACAAGCTCTATGCTAACTTAAGCCAAACACAGCAAGATGCTAGTTTAATCACATCAACTGTGCCTGCGGGGATAGATGGAGAAGGTAGGCAGCTCGAGACGTCATGTCGCCCAGAGGCTCCTTGTGGATGACACAGAAGGAAAGTACAGCCAACATCCTCGCCATTGTTGTCATCGGGATCTTAATAGAGGTTAAGGTACAGGACAAAGGTGATATCTTTTATACCAGTTCATTGTCTTGAGTATTTTCTTTTTCACTTTTGTTTCTTGAACGCGTGCATTCATATTCACCGATGGTATTCTTACATTAACCTCTGAAATGAGAACGTTTGTCCTGTGTCCTATGGCCTGTGTATCAGTAGAGAGTATGCTGAAGGTATATAGGCTTAGATATGATTAACTCTTGATGGAACACCACTGACCACCTGATGTTGTCATAGGGTTTTGGTTTTACGTCTGATTCACTCACTTGAAAATAGCCTGAAAATAGGGTAATGATGAAGGGGACCATACACATCCGTGAAAAGACAGTATGAAATTTGGTGACGATGAACTACTGGTTTGGAATAAGTAGCCTTTTGCTTGTCGACTTTATTTTATGCAGGAAAAATTAACACCATTTTCAACCTCACAAGTTTTACACTATATGTAGTTCCAAACTCTTCTATTGCACAATCAATGATTTGCAACACGCTAGACCGTTTATTGTTGTTTTCAAAACTACAGAAACAATTCACTGACGATATAAAGCGTTTAGTTGTATGTATAAGGATTTACTGCGGAACACGTCTATTGCCAAATTTTACCTTAATTACTGTCTTAAAATTGTTACGGGATGGGCAAATTTAACCCTTCAATGTAGAAGATCGAGAGAGAAAAAAATCAACGTAATGGAAAAGGATTCAATCATTTCAGGCAGTGGCCTGCCAGGCACTGACATGACGAATTAGATGATTAAGCGACGTCATCACTTTTAGGACAAGCAGGCGGGTATATTCTCTGGGGAGACGCGCTATCGGCTGCGCCCGCACGTCCCTGCCCCAATCGGAATACATGACCACCGTGGGCGTTTGCATGAAAGGGCCGATGACGCTCGTGAGATCAGTGAGTTAAACTGGGAACGCAGCTCGTGTTTTAAATCTTTGACTGTATATTGCACAGGCGGCGATGGGTGTGGGAGATGGGACCATCCCAAACCAGTGGCGGGAGGCACAGGCAAGTTGCACCCCCAAACATGTTTCCATTTTTAATTGAAAGCGTTGGCATTTTAGAAATGGAACCACTACCTTTTTTCTAGGGGAGTACGATTCTTTTACAGATGAAAAAATTTTGGACAGTTTTTTTTAATCAATATTCCCCCTTAACACAAGACCTGGGACACGCTATTTTCCCCAGCCCATGTCAGATGGGGGACTAATAGCTGTTTGTGGTTAGCCAGTGATGGGGTGGCTACAACACTCTGCTCCAGTGTTAGACCAGATTATCATGTACACACAAACTCGATTTACACTGTTAATTATGTTTAATTGTCGCCCTGGAAAACTTTTTCCCCTTCTTCATGGTGGAGACGGGAGTTTGTTTCTGTAAAAAATTTTTTTCTTTTTTGATCCTTAAAAGAATCTGCACTCTAAAGAATGGCTGTAGTACCATTTTTAAAAATGCTATATAGTACTTTCGATTCCCCAAAAGGAAATTGGTAGCATGTCCCCGCTGGATACGCCACTGCCGTGAGTACCGCGGCAAGAAATTTATTCTACTAAGATGCTATACAATTTAAAGTGCACATCGTACGCCATTTCTTTTCAGGTACAGAAACTTCTAATCGTCTATTGTGCCGTTGTCATCGTAAATGCTGCTGATTATATTTTTTACTTTATTTCTAAATTTTCAAAGGTGGACATTTCGACCACAAACCCTCAAAACACTAATGTTTGCAACTTTCAAGCAGCAAAGGCACTAATATATATGTGGTTTCAATTACATGATTGAATGGTTACAGTCTTTTACAAGTATAATTGTTTATATATGAAGGTGTTATTAGAGTGACAGACACTTTAAAAGCTGTACGCCTTGTAAGTGCGGTGACATTATTATTACTATTGTTTTTATTATACGTGCTATTTCTTTATGATTTTGTCTTCTATTTGTCAGTCTCTGTTCTTCAATATAAGCAGTACTATGTTTAATCAAGGTACTTTATTAGCAAAATCAGACCGGAAAAGGAATGTAAAAGTCAGTGCTGCAGGGGAACATAAACGAGCTGTAGGATTTTTAGGTGAAAATGTAAACGGACTGCGTCCGCTGGAAACAAGCAACTCCTAGAAAATAGGTTTAAGAAGATGCGTGAAAAAGTACAGTTTAACAGAATGATAAGGCGGACTTCTGGCAACCGTAGTGCAATTTCTACATGGAATAATATATAACACAACTAACTACCTCATAGTGTTCAATGTAGAATAACAAGATGCTAGAATCTCAACTTATTCAGTATTCATAACGTTAATCCATTATGTACAAACAAGTTTATAATTATAATAAGCACACTACACATCCTCCAATAACCTTTTTTAAACTTTTCTATGTCACTTTAACAAGATGAAAGATGCAGGTCTATATTACATATAGACACATGACTTTGCAATTACTTGAAACTTTAAAAAATGTACCAAGAGTAAAAGAAAAAAGGGGCAAAACAACACAATCAATATACTGAGTGAAGTCTGACAAAGACAACAACAACAAGTGGTAGTTTAAAACTGACCCAAAAATCGAATATGTTGGAATAGATGACTCAACGGTTTGGCCATCCCATGTTGCTGACCCATTACTTGAAATGCTACTGAGTCCTCAGCGTATGTGGTTATACCCTATGGCTGCTGCATGTTGTCTGGCCCTCAACCGTAAACTCTCAATACTGGAGTTGCAGTGCACAGTCCCTTCCTGAACGTTATCCGTAGCAGAACTGGCGGCTGAAGCAGCTGCCGCTGCCGCAGCAGTGGCAGCCGCTGGCGGCAATGGGGGAAGCTGGGGTGGTGGTGACCCCATGCCAGGTAAAAACCTCATGCGATTCCAGTTACAGTTAGGTGGGAGGGATACGGAGGGCAGGAACCCAGACAGAAGCCCAGATGGGTGGTCCATCCGGAGAAAAGGCCCTGGCTGGACAGCTATCGGCGGCCGGAACATACCACTGTGGAGGCCACCGTGCCCGACCGGTCCTGCCTGACGCTGCATGAGGTAAAGAAGGTCCAAGGGGATGGGTTGGAGGTGACCGACTATAGGATGCTGATGGGGGGTCCCAGATCGGCATGCAACCTCCATCAACTGGTGAGGGAGGCCGTTTGATGGCCCCGCTCCAGTCCTCAGAGCTGCACCCCGGAGGGAATCCATAAGCCAGTTGCCCTCGCCTGCACATAAGAAAACATAATAGAATACAGTATCTTTCCATAAAAAGTTATGAACTTTGCGTCGACGAAAGAAGTTAAAAGAAGGCATTTATTTCCTGTTATCTTTCTGTTTCTGAGGAAATGTACAAGCTGTTTTACCCCAGGTATGTAAAACTTGGAAACATTTTCCTTGTATTGCCAAAAAAATCTTTGCATGTATTAGTATTTTGGAGAAAAATCGCATAAAAATGATCCATTTTTTAAAAAATTACTCAACAGGAAAGCACTTTACTGAAAAACACTAGTCGCGAAACAGGCTAGCTCTTGTGATTCGATTTGTGTGCAAAGGGACAATTTTGTTTTAAAGGCTAACAAGATATTTTCGTTTAATTCAATAATCTTCCACTGGCACAAAAAGAGCTAACTTTACACGGGTATGCCCAGGGGAGGAAATAAGGTATCAACCTGCTTAACTTTCCGAAACAATCCTTTCCGTTAATAAAGTCCGGCGCAAACAGCCGATATATCGCTTCGAATTTCAGCGCTCCCGGAAAGTTACCGCCATCATAATTATCGATAGTTCTCGCTCTCTTCGATCTTCTTCCCGCGCATTCTTTCTTTTTTCAACCTGTTTAAAAGTTTCCTCGGGTAAAAATTTGCATCAGTTTCAGCGTCAAAACCCGATTTGACAGATACAAGTATCGACTGACGGCTGAAACCGTACCCCAACGGTCGGAGTTGCGAAACGCTGCAGCACACTCATTGGAAATCAATAGAATGCTCTCGTACAAATACACTCCCACTCGAAACGCGAGCGCTCGCTCTGCACCCGCGGGGAAGAAAGGTGGTGGGGGAGAAAATAACAGCTCCGCAGATTCTGGTTCGCACGCACGCGCTCAAGCCGGTCAGTTATGCTGCGGCCGTCCCCGTGGGAATCCAAACAGAAAGTCGGTTTAGCAAGCGCGGAGAGGATTGATTCGAGAGTGAGTGACTTCCACCGTTTCTTTTACCGAATTATTTCATCAGTTCGGAACTCGATTCGAGCCTGGTCGATAGGCAAGTAGAAACACAAAAGAAGATGGCGTTCGAAATGCCTGTTTCCTTTTTCGTTTTGCCTTTTACTCCTGTACGGTGGATGCACACACATTGACCACCCAAGAGTAGCGGTATTGCGCTCGGAATATTTCAGGTCTAAAAAGCGTTTCTAAAAAAGTAGATAGGAGAAAGATGCTAATTAAAACATGCCAAGGTTTTTGTAAATATTTGTTTCTCTCCATTGCTAGAATTTATTATGCCAACATTGTGTTTCAAATGCGAAGACATCATATTCCACTTTTGCAACAAAGGCAGCAACAAAGTTTGTATTTCAAAGTGGCTTTTTAAATGTTATGTTTATGAGGATTTTGGAAGTGCTTTAGTCATGACACTTTTGAACTACTCGTCAAATTGTCTGGAAGCTGAGACATTTCCCTTCAAGCTCCAGGATTTATACTTGCTTTATAACGTTATAATCATACACAATACGCTAGGGGGGTCTCCATTTTCCGGATATCTTCCTCTGGCATGAATGTAGTGCTGGTAACTAAGAAGCTTTTTAAATTCTAACGCTCTCGGCAAAGAAAGATTCGTGACTTGCCCAGAGCGACAGCCGTGGGCCTCATAATGAAATCACTTACAGGGACCAAGCAGCAGAACAAGTTCAGAAAAAAAGCCCCTGGGCCCCGAGTTTTGCCGCTTTTCCACGCTTTTCTCGAAACTCCTTGATTTCTCCCCCAATTTATCTCTACACCAGCCGAAGAACGAAATCATGGCCAGATCTCAGAAGAAACCATAAGGGAGAGAAGTAATTTTCCAATTAGGAAAGCCTTAATGTGATGAGTCGGGCACGGCATGGCTGGCAAAGCTCTGGCCAAGCTCGAATAAGATGGAGATATCCAGCGATCCGAAGGTTTGGAGAGGACCGCTTCAATGAGCTCATTTCACGCTGCTGTTCTCCTACGTCCCAAGTTCCCGAGGCCTGAATCTCGTATTACGATCAGACTCGTGCACGTCGTGCGGGCAACACAAGAAAACAAGCTGTGAATTAGGAATCAACATGGCAGGAAGTAAAAGTCTTGTATTTGACTGACAACTGATATAGCGGCACGATATAACATGAACCTCACGTTCTTTAAAGGATGGTATTAAAAGGAACTTTTCTCATTCCCTTTGCATTTCTACTGCACATAGGCCTACGTAACATTGGAAGATAAACGTGCACGCGATAACGTCTTACAGGTGCTTACTTCATTCATTCATGCCACAGCGTTTAAGTTTGCAAGATGTCAATACTTTCGTACGCAGTTACTCAAAGGAAAAATGTTGTTCTTTTGATATATGGGAATGGGCACTCTATGGAAAGGTCATTAGTCTGTGGGCTTTTCTCTCATAAACATGAACGACGGATCGTTTTTTTCATCGCAAGAGTTCGAGGCATCCATCTCTCAACGCCAACAGAATCACATGGAATCTGACGGTGCTCCGACCCTTTCAACAGGAACTGCAAGGAAAAACCAGCGCCTGAATTATTCTCTTTTTAATTTCTAATTCGCCCATTGTAAAAAACAAAAATAAGAAAGATGAGAATAAAGGAAAAAACGAAAATTGTGAATTCGTGATTGCGGGAGATTTGCCCTGAGTTATTCCGTCGATTAGTCTCGAAGATAACAGCGTTTCTGCCGACTTGTTATTCTCCTTTAGCTGGGAGTCAACTGGGGACAAAGCAAGGGCAAAATAACCTGGGGCGGTACATACAAATTGTACTGGAAAGAATTTCCTGGCTCCGAGGTAAAACAGCTCGGGAAACAAAATTGTTTTCCCATTCCTCTATAGTTCTCCTTTGATCTTAGGTATAATCAATGATTGCCTCCACACTTATTTGAATGAATACCTCCGACAGCTCGGCGATTATACGCTAGCTTACACCTCAAAAACCCCCGGAGATAACTATCAATGCCGCTTTATCCGGACCCATCACAGCAAATTTAACATCAACATCAGACGTGGAGAAAGACATTACCCCTCCGTCATCACCCTCTGCTCGAGAGAGACTTTTCACTTGTGTCATTTCTTTGCTGTAACAAAAACAAAATTCACATGCACACGAAATATTTCTATCAGACCGGTTCCCTTCCAGAAACCTACCAGTAATAATTGGGCATCAGAAGCACTATGAAATTGCTTTGGCTGTTATTGTTAGTCTTTATTAAAGATAACTTATGGACGCCTCGATGGGTTTCTGAGAGGCCGTATTGTGTTTCACAACTTCCGAAGAAACAGCCTAAGGGATGATTCCTGACCTTGGATATATTTAAGTAATCCACAACGCATTATTTTCATGGAGTATTAGTTGTGTACGCGTTGTACAACAAGCAAAAGAGCTGTAGCTGTAGAGACATGTGGATTCAAGGAGATCCTTTTAACCACAATTTATGTAAACCAAGTTTTTCCGTCTTAAGGCAAAGCAGATCTTCTTGATCCAGTCCGATCCAGTTTTACAGTTTGTCATAATTTACTCGAACCTTTATTTTCCAAGTTTCATACTCATTTTTTTTGAGAAGATTAGCCTAGATGTGAGAAGACTAGTAGGTATCGTGATGGACTGGACACAGAGAGCTGTATTTTTATATATAGCTTATGACTGGACAGAAGTTTCACGACATCACACGGGTTTTGACTTTTTTAGGGGAAGCTGTGCTTGGCCGGCTTTAAATGTGCGTTTATTCCCATTCATAAATACTGTTTAGCTAGAGTGTCAAGAGAAGTCATTGTACAATAAATTTCCAAGGATTTGTTCAAGAATTGTACTTTCATTTGCCCTAACACCCCTGTCCCATATTATGGTATATTCCTCGTGCAAGGAGTCCAGGAGAATCTCCTTATTTGGACTTGGCGCGCGCATGGCGAGTTGGGCGTGCCTCAGTTTATACCGACTCTTGACCAATAGGGATGGATTACACTGTCTCGTATCCAGGTGCCAGAGCGTTGCGTTTTTACGCAGCGGGCATTATCAAACGTTAATACACGGTCACGTTGCGCGTTACTTGAATAGGGTAACTGTCTGAGGTATTTATGAATTTATTTTAAAATATTATTTATCGATGATATTAATTGAGCTTTGTCTCAGGAATGTTAATTTTATACCAGGTTTTGCCCTCACACAGATGTGCATTCCGAGAGTTGTGAGCTTTCTCATAGGGGAAGGACAGCGTTAGAGATCACTGCGCACCTTGTATATCCACAACAAATTATGTTATGAAGTATTTTAGATACACTGTATTCCAAAATATTGTAAGCCCCTCTGATGGGATTCAAACGAACAACCTCCTGCTTATTAGTTTACTCGTTTCAACTGCTTGACCACTAGGTTTACCGGGATCGGGTATAGCTGGCTCAAATCTAATGTAGCAACGAGTACCTAAGTAATTCCCGCCAGAGAAAGCTTGCCAATTTTTCGCAATTCTTAGACCACACCGAGAATAAAACAGTACGTACGTTGTTGTAAGGACAAAACCTGGTACAAATATTATTATCGGTTGACAAGTCGGGTTGTATGATTTCATAACATAATGTTATAATTTTAGCTCAAAGAATGCATTCAGTAAGGACGTAGAAACGGGGTTTATTTCATAAATTACGTTGACTCTGTGGTTTCGTTGAAATCGTTTTTCAATTTCATTCCGACGATATTTTGCTATTTACTTTTTTGAAGTAACCTTGTGCGACTGAATGTTGAACATTCAGGATAAACTTTAGAAGTTTGAGTAATTTAAGTACAGCCAATATCGGGAGGGGCATCTTTTCGGATAAATTTTGCATTATTGGAAAGGGTCTACAGGAAAAGGTTTTGTATGTTTCTGACAAAAAGCGAGAAGGAAAATTGAAAATGTCAAACAACAAAGAAGTTTGAATAATTAGGGTAATATAGACCTATATAAGACAGTGTCCACTCATTCGTAGCAGTTATTTTTCAGCATTGCAAAGTAATGGTTACCTGTATGATTCAACACACAAGGTTATAGGAATACATGCACTTCCTTCTACATTCCCTTACAAGGTTGCATGTGATGAAGACGTAAATTGCCTTTAACACAGTAATTCAACATGACTCCATGCTCTTGTGGGCGTCAATTGCCTCTCAGAGGTGAGGGATGAAAATGTGGGTAGGTATAAGACAGTAAACTTGTTTAGGGCCTCGGTGGGGAAATAAAGTAAGCCTTTAATAGTGAGGGGACACATCTCCCACTAACTTATTGACCTTCGTTCTTTCTCTATTTGAATTCAAAACCTCGTGGCAAGTTATAATTAATGAAAGCCTCATCAGCTATTTCAAGCCATACTTTTACCATCTTAATGTGATGGCATCAAGATCTTGCAAACGTTGCAGCCGTCACCGAATTACAGATTTCCCTTTAGATTTTGGCAGAAAATTTGCTTTCCCAATACAACACTACTCTTATTGACACTGAAATTCTGGTGATTTTTATGCCTAGTTAAGTCGAGGTACAGATTTCACTCATACGCTTAGGCTGTAAGTTTTCTATGTGATGTTTTGTCTTGATTGATTTCCTTTGTTTCCTTTGTTTATTTTTTTTCTGGGAGCTTGGGTTTCGAAACAAAATGGTATGAGCAAGTTCGGTAAAGTTTCTGTAAATCTCGTTTGTTTGGTTTTTTTTCTGATATGTAGGCTTACATTAGAAGTTGTTGAGAAAGGACAGTGGGTATGGTTCAACTTAAGCCACCGCTTAATTTCTACAAATTAATTTTGGAAACAACGATGTAGTTAGATACACAGCTATCGATTGTATATCTTAAAAAAGTAATTTATATGTTCAAATATTTTTTGTGTGTAATTTCACAGGGTGCGGGACCGCACACAGATAGACTTTTATTATTTTCAAATGCAACGAGATTCAGCTGTATGGAATCTTTAAAGAAACTGACTTACTGGATTCACTGAGGCTTCTTACAGGTGAAACCGTGGTACTGTCGTCTAAGGCTGGTTCAGTGTTACTCTCCTCCTCCTTGTTGTGTACTTGTTCGATCTTTAAATTGATGGACTGGACATCGCTCCTGGTCTCCCTGCTATCTTCCGTATGTTCTTTGTCTTCATCCGCTGCAGTGTTCTCCTCATTATCGTCATCATTGTCGTCATCAGTTTCACCTTTCTCAGAATCTTCATCTCCACCCACCGCCAATTCTTCATGAGAACAGATGGTTTCGCCAGGAGTACTACCCTCCACGTATTGAATTCGCTCCGTGGAGCTTGAGGATGGGTAGTTTTCCATTCCACCATCGACGGCGGAGGCATGCGAGCGTGCGGGATTGATGGTACCGCCCGATGCGTCGTCGGGTCCCTTGCTCTCAGCCTCAGCTGTGGTGGTCGTGGCACCCTCTGGCTTTGTACCTTCTTTGGTCTCTCCTTTGCTTTCAACATCTACGTTCTTGTTGTCATCACATGATGACTTGCAACGCTGCTGCTTACGGAACTTTGCCCGACGGTTTTTGAACCAGACCTGACATTTGTGAAGTTCAAAAAAATTTGAAACCTTTGAATTTCCCAGTTTAAGTGCATCTTGATTTCTTAGTTTCTGCCTTGTTTCTTAAATGCAAGCAGAGTAATGTTCCTCTGCATGCATGAAAAGATATGTATCTATACATTTTAGTCCTAGTCCCTCAAAATGCTGTCATTTTAATGTCTTGAATGTGCTTGTGACTGTTGCCTATTTGACTTTTTGGATAGGGTCTGTTTGATAATACCTGCAAATTGTCAGCGTTTTCACGAAGAGGCGAATTTCATGAAAAATGGTCTCTCTGTAGATTTTTATTTTTTTGTGTGAAAACAATCAAATAGTGCAACATCCACAAGACGGTGAAAGTAAAATATAAGAAAAATCATCAGAAATCCGTAAAATGAAAATGGCAAATTTAATCTGTAACATTTATCAATGTGCCTTTTCTCAAACGTAAGATTCGATTTAAAAAGGCTGCTTTTCCAAAAAGCGTTCTTAATTACAAGAATTAGTGTTGAAATATCGGAAACCCTTCTTTAAAAGATGATTCAAAACCCTTAGGAAATTTTAAAATTTGGTGCATTCAGAAACATTGAATTTATATTCTATTTGTTCTTCATTGAAGGACCTGCGAAGTTCACAAGCATGAACGCTCCTTCTTAGACTAGCAACTTTATTCTTAGCAGTCCTATTGACGAACATGTGTTACGCTGCCTGATAAACTGATAAACTGACCGATAAACCTCACAATGGTTTTAACCAGATTCTATTGCAGAAAGAAATTTACAAGGTGATGCGGTAGTCGTATAATAAAATACTGATCCAAACCAAAACTGAGTTTCACCGACATCGCATTTCAGCACCTGATACTAAAGAGCTCTTTTTAAATGCACATAAAAAAGTGTTTTGAGGGACAAATTGTATGTTGTGACATTACTCATAATTTTGCTAATTTCTTTTCTAAGAAACTACTTCGTATCTCCCAATAAAATCTACAGAATACCACTGAAGATAAGTACGTTTTATGTAATTAAAGCTTATTTCGTATATTAGTTTTTTGTGTGTTTGTTTGTTGATTTGTTTGTCTGTCTGTCTGTCTGT
>NW_019091563.1:375295-397197 GCF_001949145.1 Acanthaster planci
GTTTGTTTGTCGGTTGGTTGGTTGGTTGGTTGGTTGGTTGGTTGGTTGGTTGGTTGGTTGGTTGGTTGGTTGGTTGGTTGGTTGGTTGGTTGGTTTTTTCGGGGTTTTTTTTGCCCTTTGAAAACTGATGATAATTATCTAACAATTGGTGGAAACCATGCGTACAAAATTTGTTCAACAGACCCAATGCCCAATAACAAATTAGTCACAGGTTATCCTGACATTAAAGCTCCTGATTAAGTACGTACTGTGAATGTTTCATTTGATTCTGGCATTGTTCATGATGTTTGTATGCAATTGAAGCTGTTTTTTGTTGTTTTGAATTAGTTACAACGAATGCACAAAAGGTTTACTCGAGCCTATCCCAGTGATGCAAGGCTTTTGACCTCCGAGGACGCGTCAAATCATAACCTCGACATATTTGAAAGATATTGCCTCAACTTTAAACATTTTTTTCGGGCAGATGCTTTGTATGGTAAATTTCAGTCTGCCTATGAAACTGCCCTTTTTAGAGTACATAAAGATGTTGCGTATGTCTCCGATAAACAACGTGCACTTATACTATTTCTGTTTGATTTATCTGCTGCTTTTGACTCCAGCTTTTGCTTTTGAATTTGGGGGAAAGTTTCGAGATTTATTGTAAAACGCTATATTGAGAAGAAATCATTATTATTCCTTTGGACGAGTCGTGTTTAAAAAGATGTGGTTAACATGTATTCTAACCTGTTTTGTGTGTGTGTGTGAAAAGAGAGGCAGGGAGAGGGGGAGGGAAAGGGAGAGAGAAAAGAATCAGATTTTGAATTCATACCTGTATTCTCGCCTCAGGCAAGTTGGTGCACATCGCAAGTCTCTCTCTCATCACTACATCCGGGTAATGTGTCTTAGCAAATGTTTTCTCCAGCGCGGCTAACTGTTGGTTGGTGAACGCAGTGCGGCTGCGCCGTTGCTTTCTGTGGGTACCATATCGGGCTTCCAATATAAAATCTGAAAGAAAACAATAACTGGGCAAATTACTTAAAAGAGGTGATATCCGATGCTATATTTCGAGATACAGAAATGTATTCACATCCTTTTGGCGATGTTTAATAAGTACGTCTGCCTTGCGAAGTTACCGGTACCCTATAACAGCTAAGGTCCCGTTAAACTTGCAATGAGAAGCACCGCAGATAACCAAGTAGAGTAATATGCTATGATACCCATTAACAGTAAAAGCATAAACTATGTCGAATGGTTATCTCCTGTGTGACAAAAATTCTCTCCAAAAAACATATGCTCCTTGTCCCAACAGTTTACAAGGGCTATTTCGCAACCTTGAGCAAACGTCGAAGGCACTACTGAGGATTTTAAACGCAGTCTCTACACGTGTTTTTGACTTATTCAATTCCATCCAATTTTCAATTAAATATCACATTTGTTTCCATTCTTCCATCAAAATACAAATCGCCATAGTAAGGAAGAGCTAAAAAACCTACCTTTAATTAAAAATGAAAATAACAAGCACATATGCACAACAATTGTTAATAAAGGGATATTAAAAAGGAGTATTGGGCTGTTTGGGTAAGCAGAGGCTTGCCAAGAACGAACACTAGAAACGAGAGGGCAAACACAAAGGATTGAAAGATTACACTAAAGAAAAGATTGATGTATCAGAAAACAATGATAGACTAGGACAAAATAATAACACCTATAATTGTAATATAAGTTAAAGAAAGAAACCAAATGAGGCAACAAAAACCTACAAAAAGAGAACAGAAACGGAGGGACTATACTTGTGGCAAAATGAAGATACATAAAAATATTGGGATAATATAAAAGTCTACAAGTGCGATGTATTATATATTTTTGAAAAGTGAGGTTTTTTTTTAAAGTTCGTTTTGGCAAAATAGTCTGATCCCCTGAAGTTGACGATTCAGTTGATGTTAATGGTGATGATACTGCGATTTGACAATGTTGAAGCTGTGGTTTGGTCATACCTAAGACCTACATTCAAGTAAAAGAGACCGAGTTCTCTTTGGAGCATAGCTGTACAAATAGTATTGATAAGATATGGCTGTGCATCTCGTTATCAACAAGTTTGAAGAAATTTATCTAGCAAAAACTTTGGAAAAATATATCTCATGAAAGCGAACTTCGAAAACTTATACTTCACTTTTTAACATGTATACTTCATGGCACTGGTGGGCTTATGAATTTTTCGAAAAAAAAACCTTGAAAAAACAAAATTTGAAAAATCTGCAAAAAACGAACCTGGGAAATGTATCTTAGAAAGAAACTTGAAAAAAAATTGCCCTACGCAAAAGAAATTAAAAATGTACCTTGCATGACAATTTGTTTTCCTTAAAATAAACAATGGTTCTGAAAAACAGACTCGTAAATTTCATGCAGTAGTGGGTATTTATTGAATGGGAATCTACGTTCCATAGTACAGGGACAAGGGCATCTCTTGTACGTCGTTCTAAGAAGCCGTATTAGAGGCAGATTGAAACAAATTCTCCCCTCCTTGAGCTAACTTGCACGTACGAGTAATATCTCTACTACCACTTATGAATCATAACCGGTGTTCAATACGAGCAAAGAGTGATCTCTGGGATGGGAAAAGTTACAGACTTGAACGGCTATTTGAAGGTAACGAATAAAGAATGCAGTTTGATGGCACTAGCACGAGCCTAAACAATATTGCAATGAATAAAGTGATGTAAGACGAGGGCATTGTAGTAGAGAAGGGTTCGTAGAGATACTGGGGGAATCTTAAGCTTAGACATGACCCCAAAGTTGCAAGAAATGATTTCGTAATGAAAGAAATTTGATCTAAATTTCGATGAAAGATTCAGAAATTCAGTAAGCAAGACCCACGCCAGCGATAGGTTTAACACTTTTTTCAATAGGAGAATGGTTGAGGTTCGGGGTATGGTTGTTTTTGCTGAATATGAGGTTTGAATTTGAGTGGATGGTTAGCTGGGAATAAGGAAAAGACCCTAGAGACCTACGCTCTGCATCAGTCGCGCCCATCAGAGAAACAGAATCAATGCAAGACCTAACAATTTTATAGAAAAGTAAGGAGTTAAGTCTGTTAATGAAGTACTGTCACCGGTTTGAAGCCAGCGACTTTGATATCGAGAGGAATAGATCATGCAACAAGGAGGAGATTGGGCATATGGGTACGAAGTTCAAGCAAGAAGTTCAAGAGGTCAAAGCAACTTTAGCCACAATAGCGCACATGCCGCTAAACTGTGGCTGCTTCCGGTCTTTATTTCTGTCTCATTGCAAAGATTTCAATGATGTTAGTTAGAGTGACGAAGAGGAGGAGGCATTGAGATACAAAAACTTTTTAAAAAAAAGGAAAGTCGGAGTGAGGAATCTTATTAGCGAAGAAGGATCCAACGCTTGTGGATCACATTGTCAAAAGAATTAGAGATGATAATTATATCAGGCTGAGAAAAAGTATTTTGCCTCAGTCGTCAGGAAATGATGTCCCCTCCGGCTTTCCTGAAATGGCATTGATCATAGCCAGCAATATTTTAGTTTCGTTTCTATTTTTAGGAATTTTGTCCAAGATTGCGGTATCCACCCGCCTTTGTCAACAGATGAAAATATCTTTGAGCATAAATGACAGGTTTGCTTGTGTAATCTTGACCGATGTACTCATGTAACGTGTGACTGATGTAACCTTGACTGACTGATAATCTTGGCTTCCCTGTCCTGCTCCTTTTAAAATCAATTTTGCGGTAGAAAGGTGATCCAGGTTGACATACTTTTCCGGGACAGATTCAGTACCAATGCAGTAGGCCTATCGAACCAGCAAGTAATAACTTTTACTTGTGCCACTCTACTCATCATTGAAGTGATTTCTATTCAGATTATTATCACAGCAAGACCAATGCCTTTACATTAAAAGCTTGGATTGCTTTCTGCGTATCACGAATGAAGGCTTTTAGTGTGCTTTTATCATTGTTATAATGGTTTTTCTTACTATTCTGTGTTTCTCTTTAAATTTAAACTGAAAATGCTATTATCACATGTTGAATATGTTCATCCACATTAACTTGAAACACGACATTTGATATTTTGCAGAGAGGCCTTTTACAATAACAAGAACCAAATGAAATTGCAAATTATTTTTCCACTGACTGCATGCGTCTGACTGCAACAAATTGGATACATCCCAATCCAGGAGCTGCACTTTTATAACTTATTCCTGGATCACAAAACAGCCGCTTAAACGTTTGCCTCGGGCTTGAGATGCTCTATCTTGCCGAGATCGATCCAGCGCGCGGCGGGTCCCCGTGGCCAGAATTTGATTTGTAGGTGGATGATCAATTTGACACCTGGTTTTCGCAGGTCTTTCAAAGATTCAGTCTTTTGAGGAACCAATTCTTTTGCTTTTTACACATCACTCAATTTGAATTTGGGATATACATAATTTGCGACAAAAAGCTGAAAGACCACCGACTAATTGACGTGGCTGCTTAGTTAACATGTGCAGTTCATCAATAGACCAGTTTACAAATAAATTCAAATTTATGCACGCATGCGCATACCAGACTGCACTAGCAATTTCCGTGAACATTGCGGAAAATTGAAAATGAACAGGGGAACATATTTCAGTCACTTTCTTTCAGGCTATGCAGATTTTTCACTTTTTTTCTTCAGGAAAAACCCTCTCAAATTATCAGAGTTGTTACCTTCTGTAAGAGGGATTTTGGGAGTACAAAGTAATAAGCTTCAAACATTTCTTTCCAAGCACATGAGGTGGACAAAAATGTAGTAGAACTCCATTCTGCATGAGCTCAAGAGTAAACAGATGTGTGATATGCGAGGATCCATGTACAATTAATTTTCGTGCAACCTGAATCACGGACAAGTGAGATTTTTCCAAATTTCGGCTTCAACTCCGTTCGTCGATCCGACTGGTTTCGACTCACTGATTCTAAGAAGCTTCAAGCTCGGTAAAAAGTCACATGTCACATTTTGTTGACATTGGTAGCGCCTTCGTTTTCTTGTAACTTGTGAACTTTGGAAGACTGGTATACGGTTGAGAAAGGGTCGTTCTTATATTGTACAGGGTACACTGTCTCCAAATGACAGCCAAGTTGTAAAGGTCAACATCGAAATAGAGTCCCATTTCGCTCACTTGTACAAGCCGGCCAGTCGGTACATTACAAATAGTGTACAGTAGAGAGGAACCAGACTCAACTGTAACTTAGTTTCATCATCCTGTCCGTTCCGATGATAACAGGATTGAAATCACATGTGTTACATAAAACGTGAACAAGGCAGCCGAGTGGGTGATTCCTCACAATACATTTTCATGATTTGCAGCAACACTCGGTTGATCATTTGCATCGTCCAACAGTTAAATCTCGAATGCACTCTGTTTCAACAACCGAATGATCACTGGTGGCCACAATGACACTGCACGCACGTCCTTTGAATTCGACCGGGCTACCCGTGGTATCTCTTCCTTCTTCCACTCAAGATACAACACAATAGTCTCCATCTAACCACTCTCCCGTCTTTTCTACCCCTTGTGCTCCGCAATCTTGTGCTTGGATGACAAACGTAACGTCATGAACAATACTCTTATGGCATAAAATAAATAAAGTTCGTATCTAATTTTTGGTTTTTAATATACTAGGGATCGGTTTAAGCCACGATCGGGTGGGCCGTGCATCGTGCACGGCCGCCGTTCGCACCGGCGCCGGTTTTAACTAATTTCCCCCTCCTTTTGACAGTACTTTGTCACAAAAAGAAGATATAGTTTAATTGGTTTGACGGGATTTTTAATATAATTATAATAATAAAACAGAGATTAGAGACTGAAATTGGAAAATAAAAGAGACCGGGGGCCAATGTCTGACATGGCGTTGTTTATCCTGAGAGCCGACCAATTATCCTGCTTTCAATATTACAACCATTATAAAGACAAAAGCACAGTAGAGTGGTTTGATTGCAAGCTCGATGGCTACTTGGTGAGCGATTTAATTTTGATGATCTTGAAACCGGCACCTTGAAAAGAAATGAAAAGCTGATCTGAACAGGAACAGCAATGAATTAAAATCAATAATGTATTATTTTTCCAATGTAGCAGTCTTCATTATTTCTGCTTTGATTCGACAGACAATAAATTCAAGCTAGAGGTTATTTTTTGTCGCTGTTAAGGTCGGTGTTTGAGATTATGTTGTGGAAAAAGGCAAACCCGAAGATCGAAACATAAAAAAGCTTCATTCGACGAATTAATATAATATTCTCTTCTGGCCTCTTCCTTGCCAAAAGACCTCAATCCCGGTGTGGAACGTTTTGAATGTGCGCTACAATGGCTTACTAACTCACAATGGCTAGCAAAAAGACAGGTTGTCACACTTTCCTTCTTTTCAATAATTTCAGTGATGCATTATTAAGTCACAAATAATTATTTTTACTCACATTTAATGTTGTTCTCAGTTAAACTGTCTGCTGATTTTAAAACCACTCAAACGTATATATATATCCCCACCTCCCGGGATTTAAGCCCATGAGTTCCACTTTAACCCACAGGATTTGTACAGTTTCCCGGGGTGGACCCTATCGCGCTGTTTTCCCTTATGATGTTCGAAGTCTACGATTTGAATGCGTGTATACATGTGATATGGGATTAGTTTACCGTGGAGATCCATAACTTGTGTCTATGCATGAAAGTGTGTACGTTGTTTCAAAAACTCCTTTTGCCCATCCCTTTTACATTAAGATTTTTCTTATACATTCGGCTACCTATGTACATTTAGTAAGTTGCATTGTTTGAAACGGCTGCCATTTTGTTGATTTTTTTCATCAATATTGTCGTTTCTTCGTCGGGTTGATATCAATGTGAACATGAAACAAGTATCATGGTAAGCTCAGCTGAATTGATGTAGTGAACATGGCCATGTTAACAAACATGCAGTGGTTAGAATGAACACATGCTTAAAACGAGAAAAAAAGTAAATACCGGCCAGTCGTTCTGCTAAGGTCAGGGCAGGCACGGAGGGTGGATGATTTGGGTACATCTGCTGTGCGTGTTGGTGTAGATAGTACATAGCCCCCATCGTGCCTAGACTAGCAGGGCTGTAAGATCCCCCGTTGGGTTGCATCCTGTACTACATTAAATGGGAAAGAAACGTAAATGTGAATTATCAGCAGTTTGGTCTTCTCTTTCTGCAATATTAAGGCCGGGGTCATAATTCAGTCTCGTTATCTCGTTTCCACGAACTGCGTTTTGGTCATCCCCTGTTTCGTCGTTTTCATATGTGTTACGTCGGTATCGACGGTGTGCACGCTTTATAAACTTGGGACAAAAGTCGATCGGCCGTGGATCGTTTTTGTTTGCGGTTTCGGGAAGCGGAAGGGTCGGATTAAAAAAATAGCGTTTCATACGCACACGTGAAATGGATGACATAAATGAATGCTGGCTTAATTAATTAACAAAGTGTGTTATACAATTTTTACTTCTGACTCTTTTTGTACAAATTGTCGTGCCATCTCTCCCTGTATACAATATTACCGCTTCACTTTTTTTTCAATGGTAGTGTTTATCAAATGATAAACAATACATTTGCGTCATGGTAAATGCATATTAAAATTTCCAAGGCTGCAGCAAATTTGGCCAAAATTATGTACAACTAACAATTAAAATTTGCCTTCTAAATGTTGTCCTATTCACAGTCTGTTGGCCGTATAAGTAACTTTTAGACCAGAGGTGGGTCAGTAAATTAAAAACAGACGAACGGGAAGTATACCCTTTGGGGATCTAACACACAATTCATGAATTCTTGATCAAGTGTCTTAGATAGACTGATACACTTGTACATCTCAGGTAGCCCTTATTTTTAGTTTATAAAGTGAATGATTAAAATTGAATTAGGAACGGATTGTTTCAGTGCGTGGGATTTCGATTATTATTCTGATGCAGAAACTCGATATGCCTCTAAATTAATTTTTGCCAGTGACTCCAAAAAATTGATGATATATACAAGTTACAACAACGATGTGCCCAAGCGCTTCAGCAAAGTCACTTTGATCATACAAATTACAAGAATTTTACCTCTCACGCCACTAAGGCCATTGTTCTCCAGATATTTGGCAAAGAAGCAAAACCACCTTTGTGAGGGTTGCTCAAACAGAAGTCGAAATTAGTTTAAGTCACACCACACAATACGAAGCGCAGCCTAGAGTATAATCACTAAACAAAAAAGTAATCATAAATTCGGAGCTCGGGGAGAAATTGTATTTATGTTTCCCACCAAATCTTGTGCACCATTGAAAGTTATTTGCCAAATTATTGCTTTGTGCTGGAAATACTGAACGACACGGCAAGACTGTTTCAATTTTGCGATCCGTACGGCCGCTATTTCACCTCCACCTCTCTGAAAGGCCACGCTGATACTATACGCCGGTTTGTCCAATCATTTTCAAAATCAAAGAGATATGTAATTCAATTCTGCATCCCCGCTGATTGGAATATGAAATTTAACTCTGGCGGCTGCGAAGATAGTTTCCAAATCCAAGTCCGAATGAATCAGCCACGCAGTTTTACTAAGCGGCAACGATATAAATCGAATCTTACCGAGCAGTCAGGAGAAAAAAAGAAACATTACTGAGAGATGTCTGGACATTATATTCGGACCGACGGAGAAGTAATCAAGGAAATTAAAGGCAGAAGTACATGGAAAAGCTTCCCTTTGAGTTTTTGTTCAGGCACGAAGTAGTTTGTAGAGGCGGGAAAGAAAACTCATTGGATAGCAAGATTTTGGCTTGGTTGCAATATTCAACTGTATTGAGGAGTGTGGAACTTGCGACTGGCTAACCTCGTCGCACCATGGGCTAAGTTTGAAAAACAGAAGGCCTCCTATTTCTTTCAACTCATTGACTCCCAGTAAACATGTATGAGTTCATTTGTTTTACCGTTGTAATTTAACAAAAACGGTACATCTGTATTCCAGAGAGTGGAGATTTCAAAAACAGTACGGTGTTTGTCTCGCTAAAAATAGCTGTTTTAGTAATTAACCTCAGTGAAGAGCTCAGTTAAACGTACGATAACATTCACATAAGCATTGCTCGTTTCAGAATACATCAGGCATGCTGCGAAAGAAAATTTAAATTTACTACGAATAAACTAACAACCACTGTCAGCCCTCGGAGTCCAAATATACGTGTCCAGTATGTCATCATGAGAATCAGGGGACCTTTAACATCAATTAGATTCGTGTGTTTCAACACAAGGTAGGCCTACATTATAACCCAACATGACACTAAGGTTTATACTAATGATTGCACATTGCAAGTAATGTTCGTGCCGACCACCATAACCCTTCAAATTACGACCAGTGAATATCTTCTTTTTTCCCACCCGTTTTTTCGTCTTCCTTTATTTCACAATCCCCCACCTTTTGTATATAGGACCGCAGAAGTCAAGGCCTTTGACTACTGATTAATAGGTCCAGTGGACTCTAGAAGAGTCCCCAATAATCCGTCGGATGTACTGAGACGGCAGAATCCATCCACCTCTACAAGAAGATGATTCTATGAGTCATTGGACGCGAATAAGACACGTCCGTGCTGTAGCGTTTCTTCAACGCGCCACGCGCACACTCTTCCATCAGAATAGAAAACAGACAGCGGGTAAATTGTGATTAAACCGCAACCGATCGGCAACTCGACCAGCACTACCCCCACGAACCGTGCTTCGGTCACGTATACTCGGGCCAAGCAATTTCGCTCTTTCCTTTCGGACTCCCCAAGCACAAACGTGGAGAATTCTACAAGTTGTTTTGGCTTTCATAAGGACAGATATCGGATTTAAAGATGTGTGTTTATGTAAAAGGAAATCCTAAATAGTTAAAAGAAAAATTCTCCATTGCTTTGGCACATAGTCAGCCAGTTGAGTCTGAAAAGTGCATATATCAAAACATTTTCTTTTGAGCTGTGTTTGACAAATATTTCAAGACGGGCATGAAAGTTTTCAACCCCTTTGTATTTCTGAAGGACAAGTCCATCAAATTAAGCTACGACAAATTAACAACTTAACCTAGCAATCGTGTTGTTTGCTTGTATAGTTATTGAATTTTGTTTCAATGCCGCACAAATTTTATCCCACTAAGATGAGCTAAACTGGAGAGTTAAGTTCCATTATTTGCATACCGCCAAGTGTAGTTGTAAATTTCAAGAATAACTCTGGAGAAGTAGCAGACCTCTATTTTTTGTATACTTATGTAAATTGTAAACCCAGGAAAAAGCTTAGAAACCAAGGTCTAGGTTATTATATTTTGTAAGATTTAAAAACGGGGGGTAAAATTTTATTTTAAAAATTGATCCGTTATTTTTCCTTTTTTTTGTTTCCGGCCAACCAGTTATAATTTTGATTAAATATTAAATTGAAATGTGGATGCCACTCCTTGGCCTATTCTTATTTGGACAGTAAAAATCCAAGCTAAAAATAGCACAAGTTAAAGAGTTCGAACATTTAATCAGTTATATGAAAATTGTAAAGATGTAAAATTCAGATCTGGGGTACTCTGTTTTGAAAATCTAGATGCAGAGATATTTAGTATGACGTTTTGAAAAAGCTGGCCAAAAGTTTCTTTGGACGCAAGTGCTGAAGATTATGGCAGACGAGCCACTTCGATATTTTTTTTGTACATTTCCCCTTGTCCACCATCGCAAATTACTTGTGAAATTTTTGATACACCTGAAAATTGGTTGTATGGATCAAACATTAAAAACCTAATACCCATAGCATAAAGATTCTTAAAAACCACCACACTGACACTTAAACGTATCATTTTCTAAAATCCTTTATTTCTTTAACTCATGATGACAACATAATCTATTAAAATGACTCAACAAAATAATCTACCAATATATCCAGCCAGTCCAGAAATAAGACCCCAGCCCATTTCCACCGACACTGACGTTGTGAACGGCTGATTGCAAGGTAAGCCGGCTCCCTGCAAGGAGTCAACGCTGCCCATCAAATCAAGCGCGGTCTGCTCGCTGCGCTCTCCCTGGAGTAGCCAGTTAAAAACGGCTCTTTGCTCGGCTGGTGACTGAGTACACCGCACTTGTGTACATTGTCATCAATCAGCTCGGGTGTTATTCAGCCTGGGTGTTATTGGGAACTCGTCGGAGAATAGGCAGGTTCTGTTTCGAGACTGCGGGAGTAAGGACTGTGGGAGTTGGGAAAAGGTAGATCGTCTCGAGAAAGAGACGGGGAAAGCGGGCGGTGGCATCGTAATACAACGCTGTGTTAAGGACATAGTAAAAAAATTCTCTTCTCCTTCAGCTAACTCGTGCATAAGATATATATTTCTTACATACAACCCCAAACACCAGTAGACGAGTTATCTCAGTTGAGGATTTGTTTTACAATGTCCCTAATAAAGCTCCAAACTGACAGAAAATCTGAACTGTGGAAATGAATCAGCGATACGCTGTGAACTATAATGCTTGTCATGTTAATGCACGCCTAAAGCTCAAGTAAAAGTTCGCAATAGAGAAATCTATCTGGCCTCACATTAACGTCTTCGGGTCGAATAAAAGATGCAATTGCAATGAACTTTTAGTTCAGTTTACATTTTGCTACCGGATTTGCTGATAATGATGTTATTTGTGTCAATGATTGTCATAGTCTGGAGGCCTATGGCGTACAAAGTTAACATTTAATCCGCGTATACAAATATTTCTATTCATACAGACATCTCTATTCCTAATCTCTATTCCGGTCCCGCACACTGGGCAACGGAGAGGTCATTGTAACGTCACGTACAAAGTTTCACTGAGCCTCAAGATACTAGACTTTTAAACATAAAACGTCGAGGGCGACCTGCTGACCTCAGAAGCGGGAACTTAATCGAGATATCTCTATCGCAAAATAGAGATATCTGTATTAGAAATAGAGATATCTTTTTAGGAATAGAGATATCTCTATTAATAATAGAAATATCTCTATTCCGGGAATAAAATTTAACTTGGCACGTCTAGAAATAAAGATATCTGTACACCCGGATTAAATGTTAACTTGACACACCAAAGAATTCCGTTGTGCACAGATCATTATCAGTGCTGACGTTTTGTTGTAACTGTCAATTACTTATAGAAAGCTGTCCCTTTAAAAAAAGGAAAATTGTACCAGGTATACCGGTAAAGACTATACTTAAACACCAATGTGAAGCATAATATTAACAGCAACTCGCAAAAAGAACTTGAAACGAGGAATGCTGCTCGAAGTAGTAGCGGGAAAGATCTGAAGCAATGCACACCAAATCGCGTAAATCATGGAGCGGCTTTTTTTTTTCTTTTTTTTTTTGTTTGACCATCATTTGTTAATCATTTCCACCAATTAAAGAGCTTCAGAAAAGAATATGGGACTAGAGAATGAAAGTTAGATGTAATTCCTAACCATATTGCATGTATGGGTTTTTCTTTGGCAAAATTTGAGCCCATACTAGATAGAGAACAAATTCCCTAATTAAAAACTGAAAAACTCTCGATAAAAAACTGGCAAATTATTGAATGAAATCTATCGTGAGTAGATATCAACTTGAATGAATGAGATCGAACATTTACGTGCAGCAATCTTTTTCACTTTGTATAAAAAAATTATTCTGCACATCATCGTACAGAAATGTCGACGTATCACTGTCACTTAAACATCTTACCCGTTTTTGTGAGGAATCCACCACCGGGGATCAAAATCGAGTCGATGCAGAATTTGATTTATTTCCAAGAGCGATGTCCCACTTTTCCTACACGCCAAGATCTCGTCCGTGTAAAATATCTGTTCACTGGTCTAGTGACAGACAGAGTAACAGCTTCTAAACAGGTCGAATTTAATGTGAGTCTAGGAAAATGCTGCCTTCTGCCGTGATCCCAAGTGTTTGGAAACTTTTTTATGAAAACACTGATATGCCTCTCAGGAAATCAAACTTGATCAGATATGAACAGCACTGGCAGTAGCTTGGTTTCTGTTCGCAGTAGCAAGGCAGGTACATATGTAACAATAGGAATCTCACTCCCCTTACTTGCTTACGTGACAGATACGGTTAAGAGAACCTCTAAACCCCAGCCCAGGTTATAATGGACATATTTCCTACATCGCTGCTTCTCATCTTTCGATGACGAACAGTGGCCCCAAGAAAGGCTCTGTGCACGGCTTGACGGCAAAGCTGAGGAAACCCCGCCCACACGTGGCCGTTTTGTTAGCCCGGCGTCGGGCCTTTCACAGCCACAGCGCCCGCAACCATCTCAGACTGTACAAGTTGATTGCGCACGCTCCTTGGGCCCAGCTAAATGTGCGAGGCTGTTGAGGATCCCTTGTAGCGGTCAACCATCATTACTAACCGTATCTCACATTCAAGGGTAATAGCTGCCGTGTCATATTTGCATCACGTATTGTAACTGAAGCCAACACTTTCAAAATGACCAGAATAACCCATTGGAAATCAGTTGGAATCATCGCCGTGGAATCTGCGTTCACAAGATCTTACGCAATTTCAGTGTGCTTTTGCACAGATGACCCGGATAACTGAAAATAAGAATAAATGTAATTTTTTTTTCGTTTTCATTTGCAATGACTGTGACTTTATACAGATAATTATATTGCAAAAGCACAGACGGCAAGTGGCTTTATAGTGCAGGAATATCTCTTTTTGGGGGTTGAAGTAATAACTTTTCCACCGTTTTTACAAGTGTGGGGCCAATGCCATCCAACTAAATCCTTCATATTTTTTTCTGGATAATCTGGACAGCCAGACTAACATTTTGGGTTCGAAATATCAGCTACACTCTGCAGCAGTGCGTATTTTTATAGCAGCTCATGCCGATGCCTCATTTCCGGAATAAGGTGTTGATTTTTCTGCTATACCGAGCAAAATTCACATCTTATGACAAACAATATAATGCAAGAAAATCTAAAACGTTCAAATGTTTTACTGTCACAAAGGCACTTTGGTGAAAGTTTTCATTTCCATAATTACTGTTGAACTTATTGTTATGGATTTAAGATTCTTGTCACCTACCTAGGCAGACCTACAATGATTGTGATTAAAAGGTAACGAACGGCTGTTATTTGAACAGGTGTGTGGACTGTGAAAGCCGTCGTATTGTCACCATTAATGGTTGGTTTCGTAATAAACACCGCACCAATTTCCCGCTGCAGTTGAACCAAATCGAAAAAGTTTCTTTAGAGAAGCAAATTCGACGTTTAAGTTTACATGGTGTAAAATAGTACGGCATGCAACTTATGAACTGTACATTGAATGATTTTCACGAAGACAACCTCTATGTACTTGTTTGAAAAAGAAACTAAAAAACTGGCATCGTTGAGACCGCGATTTACCGGTAATGTCAACTATACCCAAATTGACACACTTTCCCCTCTCTCCTGGAGTAATGCATGCCGGGCAATAGCAAATTATGAAAACTAAACTTGCTTTGATTGATTGGAAATGGGTTGCACAATCGGGAGAGAAATAAAGCTAGTTTCCGCAATGGGAGAACAGGAAAAAAAGAAAACCCCGGACGGACGTTGTTTGATAAGATTCAATTAGCCCTGCGTCTAAGATAGGCAATTGAACCTAATTCAACAAAATTACCGGGCTGCAGCGTAGGTTGAACCACATGTCTATGAGAGAAACCGCACCCGTAATGACATGCCTAACACAACCTGCAGCGTGAGACGGACGGTAGATGTTTTGTTGTTTGTGTGTGTGTAGATGTGTGCAGGCGTGGCATACATAGTGTGGACTTCTGCACAAAAGAAGACCACATAATGTTGGTGCAATGGCGTTGTGTGGACTCGCACACTTCCACCCAATGTTTTCCCTTCTCTGAAAAACAGTTTCAGAGGCATTTTGGGGTCAGGGTTATCCGTGGCTAGTTATCCTAGTTGGAGAAAAAGGGGCATTTTCCTCGAGTTTCCTTAACCACAGGAGAACAAAGGAATGTCCACACTTTGTATGTAAAACAGGTGTGTAAAGCTGTATACCCATTATTCCATCTGGTGGTATCTTATGTGCACAGTACATTTATTTGCTTTTCATGTGAACAATGAAACGTAAAAACATCTTGCAGAAAACTTGCAAGAAAACACAAATACATATAGTAGCACTATAGCTTTACCCGAATCACTTGGCTACGGCCTGAAATTACACCAGTTTCCATGGAGTCGTGTGTAATTTCCAGCTGTAGCCAAGTGATTCGGACACGGCCAAAATTAGGACTCTGGCGGCGACAAGGTGTAAAACGAAGCACGAGCGACTTTTTCAGTGACAATCTCAGTGTCAAAGTTAGTAATAGACCCAACCCCCGTATTCTGGGGTTGGGTCTAATAATGGATGTAATTGTCGACACAAAAATGCATTGCGTTTGCAAGTGATGATCGCCATCACAGTTACGAGAGGCATTTAAAATGAGCAGATTCTATGTGAGTTAGTAAACCGTCTTACATTTTATTTCCTTGTATATGATCCGAATTTTATATCACTTTATTATAAGAATAGTTTTTCCGCTTGTTGTGTTGTTGCAGTTATTCTACCGCATCCGTCATCAGTCAGTCAGCAGCTGAGTGGACTAAGTTGTTAAAAGGTAATCCTAATTATAGATGGATGTATCCAAAGTGTACAGTACAAAGTGTGGTATCATTGTAGAGTTAACGTTAAATGCTTTTCAACAAAAACGGTCAAGGAGTTACCCTGTGTTAACGTCTCCACAATGAGATTCCAAATTGGGGGTCGGGATACTTCCATGTGCACCAAAATAGGCACAGTCTTGCTGAGGAATTTATGGTCTATTACGTCTTGAGATAGATCATCCGTTAAATGTTTTTTATCCATATTCAAAGGAGGCTTGGACACTTTTGTTTGCTTTGTTCTGTTTGGAAATGTTGAAATATCTGTTGACAAAATAAGCCTGTTGAAAATGTACAATTTTAGAAAACAATGCTAACCTCCAGTTTCATTCTACCCTCCACAAAATCCAATCGTCAGTATAGATTAACATTATGTCAAATTCCTACCGTGAGGTACAAGACAGAAACCCTAAGAAGTGTTGACTGCAAGAGCAATTTTGCCGTGTATGTCCAGCCAGACGCGTGATGTAGGTATATAACGATGCAATATCAATTTTTTGCAAATGAAAGTCTTACTTTGGATCATATGCCGTGGCAGCAAAGGTCTATATGCAATACATCTTTTCCAGTAAATTTGGTTTTCTATTTGAAGTGCTGTTTTAACTGCCTTTTTTGGTTTTACGGTAAGGAAATTTCTATATTCATTTGCAAAAGTGTGATATCCCTGAAAACCTGACTGCTACAATAATGTGTGCACAAACAAATGCTGTGATTTTTTATATTTTAATGGTTTAAAACTCCTTTTCATCGTGATTGATTGCTGTGTAAATGTATGATGACAGGTAAACAAGCGACTTTTTGGAGATTTTTTTATGAGAACGGACACTTTTAATTGCTAAAAAATGTGCACATTTTAACACATTTAATTTCAAAGGGATGTCTAAGAGGGTGAGCATAAAGTTGCAAAAAACTGTGTGTACAAAAAAATTAATTACGAGGACCCTTTAAACTGAAGATGTTTGAAGAAAATTGCAACTGACCTTTTTGCAGCAGAGAATTTCTATGCGACAGAATTTTTAGCTGAAGATTTAATAGTCCTTTTTGCCGATGCATGTTTTTAATTAAAGAAGTTCATTACAAAAAGAACTCAAAGCAAAAGTTAACTTTCCAGCCCTTATCGTTTAGTATTCCTCACCCAAAGCTGTTTGTATAAGTTTGCCAGACTCCCTACTCCTTGAGGTTGTTTGATTGACGGACAGCTGACTGTCACCATCTGGGAAGTCTTTTCAGATATTACTGGACAATTAAAACTTATACATGTACATCCACATTTAATGCTGATCCGTCATTTGCAATTAACGAGCCTTGTAAAAAAATCACGACAGTTAGCAAATATACTTTCTATTGCAGTAACAAACTATTCTCGTCCCGCATTGCATGCTCCATTTTGCCCAGCGATCTTCGGGCGGGCGATCTGACACGTATCATGTGGAACAGCGGGTTACTCAGCTGCCGGTGCTGGCAATAAACGGCTCAGTTCATTAAGTTCAGGCAAACACTAGAACGTGCGGGACTTGAGGGAGAAGCCGGTTAAAGACGAACATTATCCATTCCAAATCTGCCTTCGGTAGAGCGTGTAGTCTAGGATACAAACCCCTGTGTAACGCTCGAATACGTGGGTTTGAAAGCCTACTTCCACTTTTGAAAGTTTACAGCATTGTAGACCTTACACTGGAGTACCAAGATGGACGAACAATGAAACCTATATCAGAAAAGGGGGAGTAGATAAGTAATTAAGAACAATCACCGACTGTGATCGGCCAGGGATTCGCTGGAACGCCCGGTATTAACAAGCCGCAGCGCTCCCCAGTGTTAATATGAAGTCCTCAGCCGGCGGAAATGTTGATATTAAGCGGCAGTTGGGCTTGCTTCCCAGTCTACTGGATGATTCTATAGAGGTGGTCACGTATTCCCCGTGCTCGCACGCGAGCAGAGGGATTTCCGTCCCGTCTTTTCTCTCCCGGTGTTTGAGCGCAGATGATCAATTATTTGCGCCCTGGAAGAGACCGTGTACGATATGTATCGAATTCTTATGGCCATTTACGGTACCCGGGAGTTTAGTTTAAACAAAACCCAGCAATTTGTATGAACAATTGCCCTTAATTGGCTATTCACTAGCGCGAGGTTCAAACTTTGATTTTTTCAAGTGTTCAGTTCGGCTGCAGCATTGTTCAGATTCTAAACTACAACGTTGCATTACTAAAACATCCAATGGTACCAGGACTGATCCTTTCCGATTTAAACAAATTAATAGAACTCTGGGGAAGGGAAGACAGTTTTGGGCCAGTGCTGTTCCGTGTAGCTCTTTGCTGTGCTGTATATGCATGGAAAATCTTTCTGGTATTTGCTTTGGATCTTCAGTGTCTGTTCGGAAAATCCAAACTGCCAAGTAAGAATTATATCTGCGTTGAAACAAGGTCTATATGCAGAGCAAATTAAGAATGTTGCCACAACAAAAGTGATTTTTTTACATTTATTTTGTAAAATACTCCAGTCTAAACGGACCAGTATCATCGAGTTCCTTCATGACATTGTGCTTTAAGGAAAATGAGGGCTGGGTGACAAATAATGTATATTTGATTTGTGTCCTCGGTTCAATAAGAGATATCTATAATAGCCTCACTTTTCCTTTTAATTTTGGCACTATTCAATAAATCACTCTCATGTGCCATGCTCGCTGTCAGTGTGGGTACCAACTGGCCTTGGTCAGTCATTTACTACCATCCAACTATCCCCCGCTCTCCTAGAAGGTGTCACAATTGTGCCCCCTTTCCTCGCTCAAAAAGGGGCCTTTTTCTCCTGGAGACGAGAGAATTTTCTCGATTGGTATAAGCTCTTGCTGACTCTTTAGTTCAGTCCATTAAAGGGCCCTACAAAATCCACCATGGGATACAGCTTGGGCAGGGTAATTTGGTATGTTGTGAAATTTGCCACCGCTTTGTTTGGAGTGACAGCCAATATACACGAAAAAATGCTTTCGAGTCCCTTATTTATGCCCACCATAATGTGGCTCCCTCAAAACAGACAAACGATCTTTTTAATGGAGACAGACTCCAAAATTGACACCTTGATCAACGTGTATACAACTACTTGTGCAGTGTCCTAAAAAGGAATCTCAAACGATGTTTCCAACCATTCTCCATCGACATCCACCAAACGGGGTCGCTCGCTAAGTGAAGAATCGATTCTTAATAACGTGCTTACATCGGGGAGCCGCAGATAAACGAGCAGGGATCAGGTTTGTCCGTTGTGTAATTTGTTATTCCCAACTGTGACCCTGTCTACTGATGAACTTGCCAAGTCACATCGATACACGATCAATATTTCTTTTTTTTTAACCAAGGCAATCTTGACTACTAAGGATATCGTCATCGTCGTGTAGACAGTCTGCGTCGGTTCCGACTGTATCTAAGTCGTCAGCTCCAGTTATGGATGGAATTTGACATGTGATCAGGACAGATTTAGTGATAACAGAAAAATTGGTAATATACTGTGCACTTAATTCGAATAGGAGTTGAGCATGTAAGATTTTTTTAAACTAAAACAACAGGAATAATTGTGAACCAACAAGATATGAACAAGAAGTACACTGCACCAGATGCATTTATGTGGGTTCTTTGCAAAATTATATTATTTGGTAAAGATCAACTTGAGAACGTAATTGTCCACACAACTGCACACCAATCCCAAAATTTGTGATTTTCTTTCATTATTGTGGGAACCAGTTTCTAGGAATTTGAGCGCTGGTTGTATTTCAAGGCATACGTTTCCTTAATTTAACTTCATACGCATCCAACCGGGGTAGTTCCACCAGCAGTGTACCGTTTGGCTGATGGTTGATGCAGTCAGCTAGCTAACTGGCTTCGGAATAATGACATCTTGTGTAATTCCTATGCGTGGTATACATTTAGGCGGGTTCTCTGCTGAATCTACAATACAGAAATCAGCCGTCAATTACAAATCGATTACGTCATTTCTGGAGTCAGTGAAGTATCTCTTCTATTTGGCTTTTTCGCAAGTTGCGAGGATGACATTCCTTTTTGTTCTGTTTTTTGGGGCTTTTTCGCAATTTGCAAAAAAAAGCCATTCTTTTTGTTCTTTTTGGGGGCGTTGCAATTTTGCAAAAAAGACATTCTTGGGAGGTTTTTTGTTTGTTTATTTTTTTTTGCTTTTTGCAAATCTTTTGTCATTTTTTTGGGCTTTTTCGCAGTTCGCGAAAAAGGCATTCTTTTTGTCAAGATTCTTTTTAGCTGTTTCAGGCACCGGCCGAAACAGCAATTGTTTTTGTAATTTTTTTTTATTTTCTTTTTTTTTAGCTGCTTCGGCTACACTGCCGAAGCAGCTATTGTTTTCGTTCTGCGATTCGCGATGGTGAAGTATAAAACACTTCTCAAGAGACAGCAACATAAACCCCTCAAAATGAATTTCTTTTTCTACAGTTCTAACAATGAGCAGTGTTACAGACGGTCTGCAGCTTTTTTGGGAGAAAATATTGGGGTTAAAAGACCTAAAAATGCGTGGTTGCACAATGCACATTTAAACACGTCAATGCGCCTGGTAGGTCGATAGGAGTTAGGGTGATTTTTACTAAGTCAAAATGTGACCTGCGTCAGAAGACCAGATTTTCGGCGTAAAAAACCTCTCCAAAGTACACAAATTGGTGTTAGCAGCATTAAGAGAAACATGCTTTAGGTCATGAAACCAAATTGATAAAATTGAAATATCCCACTAAATAGTGACGTCATGATTAGGAAAAAATCAAATTTTTCACAATAATCAGTTTTTCGGTGTTTTTCTTTTCATTAATCCTTTTGCTATAACACTTTGGCACTTTAGTAAGAGTGTTTACCCTGAAACTTTGCATATACTTTGACCACCAAGGATGGTACTAAAAGATATTCGTCATGATGACGTCATCACTTGTCAGGTGACAAACCCTCAAATTTGAAATCTTTTCGGGCTTGTATCTCTAATACCATTTGTCCCAGAGTTTCTAAATTTGCACACAAAAAAATCAAAATGTGTTATAAGTACAAGTTTGGGTTACGTCATGATGACGTCACCATCTAATTTTTAAAAAGATTTTTAAGTTTTTGTCAATTTGACGTTCTTTTTTAAAAACATCCTGACCCAGACACAATTTTTTTCCAAATTCTTTTTGCTAGACCTCCTTTTTGCTAGATATCCATTTGTTGGAAAATCTTGTGATGTCATGATAACGTCACCAAAATGCACGATTTTTAATTCTACACATTAGGCAATGTTTGATCTTTGTAAAATTCACTCAGTACGTTAACAGTTAATCCCTGACTGCATTTCCGAAGTGACTTCATCATGACCTCATTTGTTGATTTTTATTTGTATTTTCAAGATTTACATGAATACGAATTTGCTTGTATATCGCTACTATCTTCTTGTCATAATTTCGGTAACTTTATCAAGTCCAATTTATACCAAATTCGGTAGAAAAACGGTAAATTTCAATTCACCAATTTCATAATTCATATATGTGCAGATTAGCTCGATCTTTATTAAGAGCCAAGTATGAAGTAATACGGTTATTTACTCGTAAGATCGTATGATATAATTTGTGGACACGGTGACCTTTGCCCTCAGTTTGATGCATACTACCCATGTACACACACTTGCAGCTGCTACCGGGGCACAGGTGAGGAAATGCCCCGTGCGGCACAGTTTGTGCTTGTTCCACATTCTGCGGTCCGAGAAAAAAGCTAGGACTAGTCTGATGGCACGGACTGTGGGAATCACCCTTTCTAAAAGATTTTTTCTCGGAATTAAAATTCACAAAATATATAAATTATGTATAGAAAAAGGCTCTGAATCCGAAGCAGCTCCCTGGTTGTTCACAGCCACATTCCTCTAGTTTTCTTTTTATTTATTTATTTATTTATTTCTTCTTCCACATCAAATCCCATTCCATAACATGGGTTTTCGTTATGAGCAGGACTTCTACCCTTTTGCAATTTTTGATTGACTTCAAACTTGGCAGGTCTTTCAACCATCATCAAAAGATAGTCCAAGAAGCATGACGTCATCCCTTGATTTTTAATTGAATTTTGAATATCTAATTACGCAGATTAAGGCTCTTATTTCGGTCACTTAGCGATGTTCAATGTCCATCACAGTTACAGTAAATCAAGACCCTGTAGCTAATAATTGATCAAATGAATGACGTCGTGATGAAGTCATCACGTGATTTTTCATTGAAATTTGAATATTTAATTTTTCCCATAGACTTTGTACA
>NW_019091563.1:398268-449541 GCF_001949145.1 Acanthaster planci
CAGATTTAGGCCCTTATTTTTCCATTTGTTTTTACATGATTTTGGAGCTTCGATTTTGTCACCTAGCAATGTTCAATGTTCATCAAAGTTTTACACCAAGTGAAGAGCCTAGAGCATACATTGTATTAAACGAGTAAAGTTGTCATGACGTCATCACATGATTTTGAATTGAATTTTGTATATCTTATTTTTAACATACGTGTAGACTTTGTACACAGATTTAGGCCCTTATTGTAGTCACTTAGTGACGTTCAATGTCCATCGAAATTACACCAAGTTAAGAGCCTCATACCTCATTAAAATCAAAACTTGTGTAAAATGAGAAAAAAAGTGTTATCGACGAAATTAACATCGTCTTATCGTTGCAACATCAAAAGGCCAAGTCGCAGAACATTACAAATTCACACTTATAAAACACCCTATCTCCTCAACTCCCATTATTACTTAGCTATGAGTACACACATGAAAAATGACACAAACCTCACCATCATTTTTTATGAATGGTCTCATTCATAAAAAAAACAAAAATCATCTATATCTTTGAAAAACACAACACAAAAAACCGAAACAGCTCAGTCTTTGTTTACAACACCGACACAACTTTCGTCTCGTTATTGGCTTTTCTGCATAGTGCGGAAAAGCCTTTCTTTTTGTTCGGTAGATGCAGTTGTGAAGTATGGGACACTTTTAACCGGTCGCAAACAAAGTTGCCTCACACGTTCTTTGCTTTGCCTTAGTGATACCAATAAACAGTGCCACAGACATACTGCATAGTTTTTGGGAGGAAATTTGGGTGTTAAGAGGGTAAAAAATTCGTGATTGCACAATACCTCTTAGTACACGTCAATGCGCCTGGTACTGGATTTGGGGTTGGGATAGTTTAGACCTGGTCAAAACACGACCCGCGTCTGCAAAATGCATTTTTCGGCACCAGAAACGTTTTTTCAAAATACACAAGCTTGTATTGGTTGGATTCAAAAAGATATGCTCTTGGTCACCAAACTTTTTTTTAAAAAAATTGAACAACTAAGGCTGAAGTTTCACCACAATTATGACAAAAACCTACTTTCCACAATAACCGTTATTCCATGATTTTTACTGGCACCGATTTTTCTCCGCACCAACTTTGGCACTTTGCGAAATCTGATTGACCTCAAACTTGGCATATCAGCAGACCACTACCCAAGGATGGTCCTGGAAGATAGTCGTCATAATTACATCATCACCTGTCACGTGACAAGCCCTCAAAATTGAATTCTTCGGAAGCTTATATCTCCAGAACAATACGTCTGATCTGAGTAAATCTTGGTAGAAATACAAAGGAAGACGTTTCATATAAGAAAATGTGAGTGACGTCATGATGACTTCATCAGCTGAATTTTTACGATTTTTATAATTTTTTCGTTTCTAACCTTTTCTTCGATGTATTTCCTGAACAAAACAAGTTTTTTGCAAAAATATTTTTGCAATACCTCTGGTAGGGTAAGTAGATGTTTGAGTTACTTGGAAAATGTGTTGCCGTCATGATGACGTCATCAAAATGCGATTAGGAATACGATTTTATTGTAAATACTAGACAAAGTCCAACCGACGTAAAATTCTTTGGGTACGTAGACAGTCTGCCTCAAATCATGTTTGCAAAGCTACGTTGCTCCAATAGATTTCTTATAAATTTTTGAATGTTTCTCATTTTTATTGAAGAGTTTGTCCACGGTGACCTTTGCCCTCAACTAACTGCGCGCGATGCATGTCGTTCTGTTCAGCCCGGCAGCTGGCCACAAGTGCTGTACTCACGCATAGCTGAGCACAATTTTCGTCATTTCAGCGGAGTTTCGCACAACGTGTGGCATGATGTCGGCTCTAAGTCGAAAGCAGACAAAAGATTTAGTTATACCAAGTATAAAAATCGCTATGGTAAGTAAAGGAAACACGTCTGTAAAAAAATCTTGCGCACATCTTTACCCAAAATTACATGAATAAATACAGGTGTGATACTGCATGTGAACTGCATGTGGCCAACTGTCATTCGAGTTAGTTTCCCAAAGGTTGGTAATTACAGTGTTATGTTTGTTAACTGAAAGCTCCATCATGTGATTTGCAATTACCCTCTCTTTCAAGACTCAGAAGGGACTACCCTCGTGAACGAATTTGTACTCAATTTAGGAAGAGCTCAAAAAGAAAAAATACGGCCATGATCTATTCAAGTATCCAAGTTCAGTTCTGGTTTATATGTAACTTGATCATGTTTATGTCAAAGATTGTGTCTTCTTTACACAATCTTTGACCCAAAGATCAAGTGTTCGTATCCGGTTAGTATAACTAAAGTGACTGAAAAATAATTCTGTGCATTTTATGTTGAGTACATCTGCATGTTTTACAGATAGAAATCGTATAAGTTAATGTGGGTGATGCCAACAATAAGTGGTACTGAGAACTAAGTACTTACCGGTACTTAAATTGCACCATGGCTGTGTATGTGTGGTGTCAGAAGAGTGATATACTACGTCCTAATTTGCTCTCCGCTGCAGTGTCTGGATTATATTTGCCACGTTTCGTGAATTGATGTGGATGATCATCTTTACCCGTCAACGCGTGTGTGAGGTTTGGGGCTGATGACGTCATCAGACCGGAAGTTAGAATAAAAACTTCTTTTATTCTTCGAGATTCGGTGAAAAATCAACTGTACGAGATATAAGCGTGAATTGTGCATGAGAAGACGGCTAAAACATTAGAGTCTGCTGCATGAAGTGCATAACCGGTGTGCTTTTCACACACGTGAAGCGCCGTCGACAAAACCCCCTCACAATATAAATTGCCAACTCGAAAATCCAAGTGGCATACCCATACTGTGCATTGGCTACTGTGTGCGTGGACGCCCAATATTTGCCGGCAACGTAGACGGCGCACAATGCGTAGTGCATATACTCAGGACTTGGCAAAATGCAGAGCGCGTGCTGCCGAGAGCAGATCGCAATGAATGGAACGCCAAAAGGAGTAAATGTTTAAAATGTCTAATTTGTGTTTTTTCGCGATAATTATAATGTTTTGTATTGTTAACTGTATTGTACATGTCTGGTTGGTTTGGAACGTTGCAGGTAGTTAGGAAGGGAAGGTTTACAAACGGAAATTGACCTCGTGTGATGACAATGGCATCAGCAAACGAGTCACGTGACCTTAAAGGTGCATCATTTAAACTACTATATGTCCTGAAGTAGATATCCAACAGGGTTCAAATCTTGCAGATATCCTGAAAAGGGAGTGTTTTAGAGGAATTTTGACCTCATGTGATAGTGACGTCATCAGGAGAAAAGTCACGTGACATTAAGGGTGCAACTTTTAAGGCCGTATTTCTCCTGAAGTACATGTCCGATCGGGTTCGAGTCTCGCAGATATCTTAGAAAGGGTGTGCTTTAGAGGAATATTGACATTATGTTATAATGACGTCATCAGGAGACAAGTCACGTGACATTAAAGATGCGCTCTTTAAGGCCCTATATCTAATGAATGAGTAGATGTCGAATTGGTTCAAATCTTGCAGATAGCTTGAAAAGGAAGTGCTTTAGAGGAATCTTGACCTTATCTGATGATTATGTCATCAGGAGACAATTCACTTGACATTAAAGGTTCACTCTTTAAGGCCCTTTATCTCCTGAGGTACATGTCCTATTGGGTTCAAATCTTGCAGATATCTTGAAAAGGGAGTACTTTAGAGGAATATTGACCTCATGTGATGATGACATTATCAGGGAACAAGTCACGTGACATTAAGGATGCACTCCTTAAGGCCCTCCTGAAATACATTTCTATGTGGTTGACACTTTGCAGATAACTTGAAAGGGGGGTGTGATATACGAAAAATGACTTGATGCGATGATGACTTAGTTGTTCAAATGTACAAAAGAATGCAAAGCGGCCCCTGTTCTCTTGTTAAACAGACAGATAAGCCCTCGTTTCTTCCATCTTCTTCCTCTTCAGACAAAAGTCCATTTGTTTTGTGCACGTTTTTTTTACCCACGACTTTGGTTTTACCGGCAATTTTGGATCTTCATCAAACTTACGTCAATGAACCCTTGTGCATAGACGGTCCTAGAAGAATGACGCCACGGTGACGTAATTAAGTGATTTATTATTAATTTTTCAATATTTATTTCAGCCCATTTACTTTGTACATGTTTTCAGGGCACAGGTTTGGTAACTCAGCGATTTCCGATCTTCATTAAAGTTACACCAAGGACAGACCTTAAAATAAAGAAAGCAATTAAATAATTAACTTATGATGACGTCATCAAGTGATTTATCATTAAATGTTAAATGTTTAAATGTTACGTTTATGTTGTAAAAATCCATATAAAATCAACTGTGGCCTCCTACAACATTCTGTTTGCAGAAAGTGGCAGAGTAAAATTTATTCTTCAATTCATCTCGTGTGGGGCAAATCACGTCACCATTCCTTCCTGGTGAAACCGGAAGTAAGCTTATTGTTTAAAAGTGGTAGTAGGTATCAAGTTATTTTCAATGTAAAGTATTCTTCAAATGATCTACTGTTGACATTACGCAATTGTCAAGCGCCCTCTAGTGACAGGTTAAAAATTCCCAAAACTGAATTTTGAAAAGATGTCCATGGCGAAGTTTGTTCGAATCGCCTGAAAATTGATGTAGCACGCATGTTTCACCTTAATTCAACGTTTGTAAATTAACGACTTCGATATGCACAGCGGTTACTTGACCAGACCTCGTGAACCACACGGAAATGTCCTTAGCAACTTGCCAATCCTCTGTTGAGCCTTCTTGTTTTGAAGACTTCGTTTGCACAAAGTTAACAAACGATCACACTGAAACTCTTTGTATGTGCTCTACAAGGCATAAACCGAAAAAAGCACGACAGAATCATGAAAAAATGCTACGTAAATATGAAATTTAGCCTCAAGTGGTTGCTAAGATGATAAATTATTTCCTTTTTCAATTGATCACTTGGTCTGTTTTTCCACTAAATTTCTCGGTTTTAGAAGTTTTCCAAGAATAGTGGGACACTGCATACGACAGGGCAGAATCGCAACTACACAATACAATGTAGTTAGATTTTTTTGTTCAATTTTCATGAGTTATATTTGATACTTCTGCGCAGCGCATCCCATACGTGTTTAACATGCACAAAGCCGATCCAGCTACCCGGCCACGTACCATACACGGTACACTGCGGACATTTACATTGCATCAAAACTTAAACAAACTACCGCTTACGAAAAGAGGTTTTCACAAAAATCACTACTTTTGACCACTCTGGTACTATTTCTCAATTTTTTTTCACAAAACACGTGAGGAAAATGCTTTATTTTACCAATATAAATATATTGAAATATGAAATATTTGGGCAGGAATTTGTATTTCCAGAAAGTGGAAATAATATCATGAAATAAGCAGCTGTTTACCTGGCACAAATTCCCATGGCCCGCATAACGCATGCAAATGACCCTAAAAAGGGGACATGCGCAGTTAATAATTTCTCTCTGAAACTGAAACTCTCTGAAAGATGATAATTTTTACCCAGTTAACACAAGTGTGAAAGTTGGGGCCGATGACGTCATCATACCAGAAGTTATAATAAAAAGTCCTTTTATTCTTCAAAATTCAGTAAAACACCAACCGTAAAGGATTTCAGAGTGAATTGTCCATGAGATGATGAAAAGTTTTAAAATCTCAAACTGTTCTCTTTCCACGATAACAATGTTTTGCATTGTTTGTTGAAATGTACGTCTGATTGGGTTGAAACCTTGCAGATGGGTAGGAAGGGAAGGTTTGTAAACGGAGATTGACCTCATGTGATGACAGTGCCATCAACCCACGAGTCACGTGGCATTAAAGGTGCACTATTTAAAACTCTATATTTCATGAATTATATGTCTCGTTGGGGTCAAACCTTGCATATATCTTGAAAGAGAAGTGATTTAGACGATTATTGACTTCATGTGATGATGACGTCATCAGTTGAAAAGTCATGTGGCATTAAAGGTGCACTCGTCACAGCACTATATACCGTGAAATACATGTCTGAAATGTATTAAATACATGTGAAATACATTAAAGGTATATTCTTTACAGCCTGTATCTCGTGAACTTCATGCTTGATTGGGCCGAAATTTCGTAGATAGCTAGAATGGGAAGTGTTATAGACAAGGTGACATGATGTAAATGGTACGAACTTTAATTCGTTATATCTCATAAGGTTCGAAGGGGTTCGAATATTTCGTCATAATGAGGTCACCAAAAATAAAATTAGAAACTTTGATGTTTGAGTAAGTGAGAAATCCAAATGTGGTAGTATCCCAAATGAAGGAATGCACTTTTCTTAAGAAAAAAAAGAAAATGCGAAAAAGTCCTTTGCTCTGTTGCTCTATCCTTAAAACAGACAAAACCTCTCGTCTTCTCCTCCTCCTTGTTCATCCATTAAAACCCCGTTCGTTTTGTAAAAGGGTTTTTCTTCCCAGCACTTAAGTCCCTTTGCAAGTTCGTATCTTCATAAAAGTTGCATCAAGCAAACACCCTGTAGCAAAGATGTGCCGCGAAGATGACGCCATGATGACGTCATCAGCTGATTTTTAATAGAATTTTGAATATTTAATTAGCTCTATGGGTTTTGTACACGGTTCCAACAAGCAAATCTCGGCCCTTTTATAAATCAAACAGATTATATACTATGTATGCACTCTTAGTCCACCAGCTAAGATGTGTCTTGAAGCATGACGTCATGGTGACGTCACCTTGTTATTTTTTTTAATTTTTGAATGCTTAATTTTTCCCTGTAGGTTTTGCACACGTTTCTTAAGAGCTAGTCTTCGGCACTCTGGTCAATCGGACTGTTTCCATACGTATCCACATTCGTAATCAATCACAAAGAGAAGATCTCAGGACAGAATCTTCAAAATGACATTGTCAAGGGACACGTGACATGAGATGAAAGCTGCAGTTCTTCTCACTTGGTTTTGTACACGTTTTCTACCACACACTATTATCGAAGAATTATTACAAAGAATTACAACCAGAACGAAAGAGAAATCAGACGAAATTTAGCCTTTTGCCCGATCACAAATATACCCAAGAGTCAAAATATCAAGTAATATTTCATTATTTTTCCAGTTTAAACGTAATTCACGTGACGTGCGTTTAAAGGAGCAGTTTGTTTGCATACGGTTTTTAGGACATTAACTTTGTACATGTTTTCCTTCCTTCGCTTGCAGCGGGTTTTGTTCCCATCGAGCTCTCCATTAATCGTGAGGGTTTTTTTATAGTTTCAGATCTCGATTGTTCCAAACTATATTGTTAGGTTGTTATTTAACTGTTACAGCTCTTTTCTGTTTACATTTTGTACGTTAGCTTACATTCGTAAGAGATATCTTTAGATATGTCATTTAGGGGGTAGTTTTCGTTTGAATTAAGCTGGCCACCATGGCTGGTTGAGAAAAAGCTTACCATTCTAATAGAGATCATTCAACTTTATCAAGCAATAATGCAGTAAATATCATGACTATTGATGCTGATCCTTTTTAACATAACAAGAGATAATGGTGTAGTTTTCAAAGTTCAAAACAACGTTCCTATTGCTACCTACGTTGATGCCTTCACAGACACAAAAAAAATCGGATTCCGTAGTTTCAGCATCAGGCATATCTAGTGGCCTGGGAGCCATTTACTTAAAAGCTAGGCAAAAAGTGGAAGATGCAGTTATGCTTGGTTTTATTTATAACAACGCATTCACTGAAGTCTCACCTTTGGTTCAGCCAACTACTCACCTTATACCATCTAATGTGTATCCGGAAATACCTAAAGACGTGCTTACCAGAAACCTTTCTGGATTTTTTAAGGTTGTTTCATGAATTAAGCCCAGACCTCTCGGTATCAAGACCAAAGAGTTATATCGTGTTTGGTATTGGTATCACCATTGTACCATTGTAATTGGTATCGATATCACCATCCAATATCATATGAATATAGCTTACAAAGGACCGGTGTTAACTATAGAATTTTCCTATTTAATGAATCGGCCAAATATTTTAACATTGGACACATGGGCACGTGAGCAAAAACTGCAAAAAGAATACAGTCAATGCTGACAATCCTCTGAATCCCCTCTAGTTTTTCATCACTAAAGTCAGACACTAAACACCCACATAAATCCAGATCCCCAGCCCAACAGGTACAAAATCCCCGTCCAGATCAAAAACCAACTAGAGCTTATTTGTCTGCTTGTCAACAGAACAGAGGGCTTTTTCGCATTCTTTTGTAGATTTTCACAATTACGGCATCATCACATCAAGTCATTTTTCGTATAAAACACCCCTCTTTAAAGTTATCTGCAAAAGTCTCAACCTAATACAACATGTATTTAAGGAGATATTATGCTAAAAACAGTGCACCTTTAATGTCACGTGACTTGTCTCCTGATGAGGTCATCATTACATGAGGTCAGTTTTCCTGTAAAGCACTCCCTTTTCAAGTTATCTGCAAGATTTGAACTTGATCGGACATCTACTTCGGGTTACATAGGGCCGTAAAGAGTGCACCTTTAATGAAACGTGACTTGTCTCCTGATGACGTTATCACCACATAAGGTCAATATTTCTTCAAAGCCCTCGCTTTTGAAGATATCTGCAAGGTTTAAACCCAATCGGACGTCTACTTCAGGAGATATAGGGCCTTAAAGAGTGTGCCTTTAGTGTTACGTGACTTTTCTGTGGACGACGTCATCATCACATCAGGTCAAAACTCCTCTAAAGCACTCTCTTTTTAAGATATCTGCAAGATTTGAATTTAATCGGACATGTACTTCAGGATATATAGGGCCTTAAAGAGTGCATTCTCTGTTGACATGGATCTGCAAACTCCCCCTTATTTGCATATTCATAAATATTCATTGCTACCCTAAAAAACCATAAATCTTTGATGATATCTAACGTAACAATAATTGACTACACATTTCAGATTTTCTGTGTACAAAATTTAAGAAAGAGAGTGCAGGACCGCTGTCAATGACATCTGTTGCACTATCCTGGACATTTTGGCGCAAAAACTGAATTTTACCTTAAACTATGACTAGAAAGTTGTCATACTCTATTATAAAAACTCCGAAACCTCTTGCAATTTGCACACACCATGTAATATCTGTAAGTTAAGGGTCCGGTGTTGTCATTGACTTCATCACCCGTCGTGTTTGGGGTTCACGACTTAATACGTCCCCACGCAGATCAGGTGTCAGCCATATTTTTTAAGCAAAGAGAGAGTAGAATCCATGTAAAATTAAAAACAATCGTTAGGACAAAATATGTTGTCGACGGTGACTACATCAGTATAAGATTTGAAGAATATTCTACCCGACCTAATTTAATGGAATATTCCGAATTTGACAATAAATCACCTCTGACGTCATCATGACGTAACTATTAACGAATTATCTTCGATTTATTGGGAATACTTGGTGTAACTTTGATAACAATAAAATATTGCTGAGTTACCAGAATAGTGCCTGGAAAATGTGTAAAAAATCAAGGGGCTGAAATGAATAGTGAAAACTCAATAATAAATCACTTGATGACGTCATCATGACGTCACTGTCCTATGCACATCTTTGAACTAAGTTCCTTCAATGATGTAAGTTTGATAAAAATCCAAAGTTGCAAAACAACCAAAGTCGATGGCAGAAGAAACGTAAACAAAACACATGGGCTTTTGGTCAGAAGAGGAAGAAGATGAAGGAAGAAACTAGAGCTATGTCTGTTTGCAACAGAGCACAAGGCTTTTCCGCTTTATGCTTTTTATTACCTTAAGAAACATAATGCAAACCCTTTTGATGGGCTGTGCATTATTGAAATTCGTGGAAATTATATTAAAAATGTTATGATGACGTCATTGGCCACGTCATAACGTATCACTTCCACACTTACCAGTTGACATTTTTATGTAGATTTTGTATCCATGAAGTTTGAATCCAATTAAATGAATAAAAGTGTACAATTTGATAAACAGAATAAAAATCTCAAGTTACAAAAAGCAACCCATGACATCATTATGACCTCATCTCGGAATTTGTGTCCTGAGACTATTATCTAGCTACCTGCCAAATTTCATGGCAATCGAACTTTGCCTTATGTGTGTTTTTAAAAAGGTCATTTTTGATGACGTCATCATGACGTCATGCATTTTTGCCTAACCATTGCCCAATTTTGAATTTATAATATAGCATAGTGAGATATGGCAAAACACTTCAAAAATTCGAAATTATACATAAAATCTAATCTAATATAATATAATTATATATAAAATCGCATTATGACGTAATCATGACGTCATAATGATCATGACGTCATCATGACGTCATAATCTTTTTGTATCGATAACGCATGCTGGTCTAACAACCTACCAAGTTTAAACCCAATCGGACTTACCGTTCTGTAGATATAGGGCTTTGAAATATGCGACTTTGTGATGACGTCACATGACCCATGATGACGTCATCATGACGTAACTGGTCGGGGCATATCTATGCTGTAAGGACTATGATTATGCCAACTTTGAATGACCTACGAATAAGTTTAATGGCAAAAGTGGCGTGTGGAAAACCCATGTACAAAGTCAATAGCTTTTTTGCAAAAAAAGAAGACGAAGAAAGAAAAAAATCAGAACAAAAAGAATGCCTTTTCCGCAACTTTGCGGAAAAGCAAAAAAATCAGAACAAAAAGAATGCCTTTTTCTTCCCAAAATTGCGATATATCAAGGAGAGTCTCGTCTGTGCCATCAACATTTCACACAACGCAGTCAATCGAGATGAGCTCTGTCCCTGGACCAGTAAAAGAAAATTCAGCGCATCAAAAAGGTACGACAAACCCAAATAAGCAATGAAATATCAAAGAAACAACTAGCAAATCTTACGCGCAGGAGTATTTATGGTATTCAACTTCATCATCTTCTTCAACGTTTCAGTCGTCACGATGGGGTTCTACTCCTCAACCGACATGTAAAGAAGTGGACTCCCCTGAGAATATAGTGCACCATACCGAAACTGGTATTATAGGCACTCTGAACCCACCATCCCTCGGGAAAAAATACCAGGCAAGTCAGATCTCCAATGGAAATAATCACACCCACCTCAACTCAAGCTTTTGAGGCAACCACCCCAACACCTTCACCAACCGATTCTCTGGCTATTACTGAAGGAGCAGAGTCTGACACGGACTCAGTTTCTTGGGAAGAGACGCAAATCAATCCCAAAATATTCAAAAACATAGCCTACCAAAAAAATGCAGGATGACTGTCAAATCAAGAAAGTTCTTGAAAATAGTTTAGTCCAGGAAAAAGCTAGATGAAACAGCGAGAAAATATCCCGGGGCTTGTCAAACAAGTAAAGCCCCTTCGCAATAGTTATCTTATCCAAAAGAAGACACAACAGAACTGAAAAACTGATCAAGACACTTGGTCCTGATGATCCTCTTCATTTGTAATCCCTTCTTAGTTTCTTACTTGTCATGGTCCCATCTTTGTTATCTCTGAACACTGGAGGTTGTTCATTTTATGTGGAAAACACCACTATTCGATTGCACAATAAAGACTCATGTAATAATCGTTTTTATTTGTCAAGCAACCAATCATTTAAAATCCTATCCTAAAGTTTTGGAATGTATGGCCTAGTTACCCATCTTTCTGTAATGAAGGCCGTAACCATGGAACTGGCATTACTACTCTTATTCAAGTCAATGATAACATCCATATCCATTCTCATGCTATTATATCGCCTGGTTATGTTAATTGCAGTCATCTTGAGATTGATAATACAATGTATCATTTATGCAAGTTCTTATTCCTCAACATAAAAATCAAGGTTTGAGTGTTCTTAAAGAGATCCAGCTCCATTGTAAGCGATTAGAAAATGGAGTTATTATATTCGGTGGAGATTTCAATTGTCTTCATACAATGCCTCTCTTGACAGATTTTGTAACGACATGAAAATGAAACGTTCGATTGCCGTTAGTCTCCATAATTTATGCTCTAGTCCCAATCTTTGCGACATCTGGCGAAGAAGTAATCCTGGATCAAAAGTAATCCAAATAAGCCCGGTCTCATGCCCAAAGCCAGATTGGACCGATTTTATGGTCCCAGCGATACAATTTGTTGTATTTTTCCTTGTCCTTTCTCTGATCATGATGCCATTGCACTTAACATTGATTTGTCTCAAACTCAAACTTTAACATTGATTTGTCTCAAACTCAAACTTTAACAACTCGTTACATGAAAATAAAGTTTATGTTGACACTATCAAAGAATTTTGAAAACTATGGCAGATGAAGAAATTGAAGTACAGCATTTGTAGTTGGTGGGATGTGGGTAAGTACTTCGTGAAAACAATAACCCAAATGTATGCCACAAAAAAATTCTCAATAAGAGAGATCGAAAATTAAAGTTCTTCAAGAAAGCATCAATACAGTGCAATTAATCTTCGCCCGATCTCAAACCAGAAACTGTTGAGATTCTCATAGAACAACGTGATGCCCTGAATGCGATGTTTAAATACAAAGCCCGTGGGGCTCTTACTAGAGCCCGGTTTTAATAAATAATGAGATATATACCTGTTCAACATTTTTTTCATCCTGGAAATTTCAATTTCCACTTCAAAAAACATGAACAAAATTTGTCTTCCTTGTGGTGATATTACTGACCCCTCCCCCAAATTAAATACCATGTTCGTAATTTTTACAAAAATCTGTACAGTCAAGCAGATAATGATGACAGTGCTCGAGCTACTGTTTTAGATGGTTTACCTACCTTGACTCCTCCGATTCCGAAGATTGTGACCGTTCAATCTCAATCGAAGAAGTTGATGTTGCTGTTTAATAGAAACAAAACCCCCGGACTAGGTGGTCTTTCTTTTGGGTTTTATCCATTTATTTTCTGGCCAATTCTTAGGGACGATCTTTTTATAGTTTCTGAAGCTCCCATTCACCAAAATCTCCTGTTGCAAAGCTGTAATTGGCTACTTCCTAAAGAGGGGGCTCTTTTAGATGTCTCTAACTGGCTCCCCGTTTCTCTACTTAATGTTGGTTAAAAAATAATAAATAAAAAAAATAAAAATAATATTCCTTTAGCTGTCTTAAATCTACATCAGAAAAAAGCCTTTGATAAAATGGAACATGCCTACCTTTTCAGAACAGTGGAAGCTATGGGCTTTGGTAATCAATTTATTTCTTATATTAAAGGGCAGATGAAGGTAACTGATTCTACAGCTTTCTCTTCTGTGAACATTACCCTTTTTGCATCTGAACATACACTCTAAAAAGGATCAGTCAAATCTGACTAGAATTCAGTAAAATTTGACTGGCTCTTCAGGGTCAGCTGGGTGCAACTGGAAATTAGTCAATCTGACTAGATTTTTTCAGTCAGTTCATTGATGTTTCCAAAGGCATCGAATAGGAATCTTGTCAGAAAGCATGATTTGCCAACGTCAGCGTAGGTGTTTGACTGAATCCGTAGTCAATTTTGAACAACTAGGAAAATCGGTCAATGTTTTGAGTAGGTTGATTTAAGAGTGTAGGCGTATCAGCATATGTCAATTCAAACATTTTCTCTTTCAATGTTCACACACACGAAGACAACACCAGCATGTGACATATTGAGGGATCTAGGAAAATTGTTTTCTACGAAGAACTGTAAATGCCGATCTCTGCGCTTTTGTCATATATATTTGTAAACAGTTTTCTAATATGGACGAAATCTTGTTATTTTTTCCCAAGTAAGTGCTTCCTTACTAAATAAAATAAAAATCCGTTTAATTGTAATTAATTTATTCAAAATAGCAATCAGCGCGTGGATCAAGCCTAAAGCATGTCGAAATATATTTCATTTGGAAGCTGTAAAGGTTTGTTGTGGTTTTTAATCAGTATGCTCTAAATAAATACTTAAAAAAATTTCCAATGCCCTGTACTGAATTGTTTGATGATGAGCCATTTTAAATATGAACAAATTGTGTCATTAACAAAGTTATCAAAGTCGACATTTAGCATGGTCCGGTAGGCGGTAGTAGGTAGACATAAAAAATTCGTAATTTTCACGTAATCCTTCGCATGCGGGTGGAGACACACAAATGCACTGCTGTGCAATTAAGGTTGTCGCATTTGGATGACCTCAAAAGAGTATAGGAGAAAATGCTATACAACTGCACCAGCAGATATGTTGACAAATCCTTATGTGGACATGTATAACCGTTGTCTTACTTCAGATGAGGCAAGTACAAACTGCCATCGATCGGGATGAGAAGGATACATCAGGGGAAATGGCTCTTATTGTACTGTCTAAAATGTCCTTCAGCGACCAGAAATAAACCCGTGCAACTACTGGCATTATTGCAAAAAAATCATTGGCTAATAAACCGTACGCTTCATTTCGAAGCACGCAATCCGGTCGCGGCGATACGAAGAGGTTTGTGGTCTTTGTGATTGTCAGTAATATTGGAAACAATGGGGTTAAACAAAACGTTAGAGGGTTTGCAACATGGGCCTCTTGTGAGCGTCAAAGATCTATTTTAGACTGTGCACACACTAAAAAAGGCTAAATGTTTCATATTTGGCTCACACGGTGAAATCAAGTCTTGAATTACCGATGCTTAAAATCTAAAAGTTGCGCATTCAACTACAATGTACATGTATGTCTAAACAAGCGACTTGTTTTCTATCAAACCACCAAAGCAACTAGAAATTTCTCAGAGTCAATTTTTACAATTTTCTTTTGTTTTGTGGCCTTTTATCCTTCCTTTTCTTCAAAGAACGTTTGATGATCAGGGCAATGTAACTATATATTTGGTGCAGCAAGTTCTGCTCCGATTTCTCCAAACACATAACAATAGGAAGTGGATCTTTCACATATCGTTATATCATTCCAGTTGCTCAAGCAACTGGAATGATGTTGAAAATAAAGAAAGGGAAATGTTTAATACCACACCCCTTGGTAATAATAAAGTGACTCTTGCTCTGAGAGCTTTCAAAACGACGAAGAACGGTCTGAATGAAGTCAAAACTGAAGGGAAATATATCGCTTGCATTAAATTGTGACCATGCCATTTGCGGAAATCAGTTGGAGTTCCCCATTAATACTTTGGTGGTTGCAATAAAGTAGACACTGGAACAACAGTGGCAAACTAGCTAACAAGAGCAGACAACAGACGGCTCTTGGATCTATTTTCCAGTGTTAAAGAAAGGGCTCCTTATCATTGGACAAAAACTAGTTCATCAAAATGAAAAGATGTGGTACGAGGAAAGATCGCTTTTCAGCCGTGTCCGGTTTGCGAGTAGACAAGCGGAGCCAGCGAGACACCATGTTTACTGGCTAAGAGCAAAGCGGTAGGAGAGGTTGCACGCACAGCCGAGAAAAGTCGTTCAATTTCCCTTTTTACTATGGCTTAACCAGGTTGTATGCAATATTGCTTCAAGGTTACTCTGCCCCGTCTCCGGTACCCGGCGAAGGACAACCAGCGCGCGTGTGTGTGTGTGTTTTTTTTATTGGGGTTCACCCATTGTATTTTATCAGGGAGCGATTTATGAGGGAGAATAAACGGTGTTTTTCTTACTGGAGAATTTTTACCACACCATACGAAACGGTCATTAGTCTTTCTTTTTAATTTCAAGCACAGGGATGCAATTAAATAAGACTTTGGGTGGTTCGTCATTAGCGTTCTAAGTTGACAACAAACAAGCGCATGAAACAGCAAGTTTGGTAATTTCCGCTGATTTCCTGCTATATTATTGATGTCTTTCTTTGTTGGTATCCGGTTAAAATCAGCGTGTGGCAATGAGAGATGGTCTTTATCCACCCTGAGTAGAAGCACCCTCTCACCGGCAAAGAAAAACAGGCTGGCGGGAAAATTCATAGACGTAGAATGTAATATTAGACAGGAGATTATATGAGGAACGCGCTCAGACGCGTTAATTCACTCTGCAGTAACGGTGGGTCATTTTATGGTCCGTCATAAACGCGTAAAAAGTCACGTGCTTTGAACATGCGCGCATATCTACGCGGTTTAGTGCCACTTCCCCATTAGTTACAAAATGTTTCCTCTGTAGTGCTATACAGGCCAATGGGGGACATCCATGGCGGCACAAACTTTTGTATGTATTCTTAAATCTTAGCAGATACGCGTGCAGTTTTCAACTGCAACATTCGAAATTAGACTGTCTTGTACAATCTGAAACTGTTTTGTTCACAGTAGAGAACAGCAGTTAAAATGGTGTGATCCAGCCTCAAAATAGAGTTCATCGAAAGAGGCAACCAAATATCCAGTTGAATAAAGAGAACATTCCAGTGCATGCATTATCCGAGACGCATTGCAAGTAGTCCTGCTGTTTCTCACTCGGGGATTAAAACCTCGTTAAATCCCTTGAAAAATGGGAAGAACACATATCCCATCCAAAGGTTAACAGTGAGACAACGAAACACCTTTCAGGCAGAGTTGCGCTTCTCGTATTTCGCCATGGTCTGCTTTAGTCTTCCTCCTGTACGACTGGCTCCCAGACGATGGAAGGCGGTTCAAACCTACGAATCACATAATTACTTGAATATACAAACTTTTCTTGCTGGCAAAACTTATTTTTAATTTGTTGAGAATGATGCTCGGTCAGGCATAACAGACCACTCAACCCTTTGGTGTTTTCAATGAGGTATACATCCTAAAGAATTGACATTTAAGCTTTAGCTTTTGAATTTGAAAAATATTCACATCGCAACAGGCAATCGGTTACTCATCGGCATATTAAGCCGGACCTACACGTCTTTATAGGCAGTTAAAGGTTTCGTGGGAGTTTCTTCCCAAGATATAATTGATAAATTGCTTTTATTTTGAGTTTTTTTTTCTCACTTATTTTGCCGATAGATACTTTTACAAAATTTATTATGCAGTGCAATCGCACCAGTAGGATGAAATGTGCTTTTCTTCAGTATCTGCGTCCGTTGCATGGTTTTTGTACAATGATGCAAACTATAACCTTGCAGTTTTCTCACTGCTGGTTTTCGGGACTTTTTCACGTGCGCTGCCATTGCACCAGATCCGACTACCCACTGCTGTTAATAAGCGAGATGCGCACAGCAAAATACAATGTCACATAATGCCCAGATGTTATGTCACATAACGAGGCTGCAAGCTAATTATAGGTAGATTTTATTTAAAGAAAGACTTTTTGACTTTTCCAGCTAACCTTTATTCCAGAATACAGACAAAAATTAAATATACAATAAATTTAACTGGAAAAGAAATATTACTAGGAGTATAATAAAATTCTAATAAACATAACACTTGTTAACTCACATAAATAAATTATTTCCATCTGTGTTGTTTTTGTCCCCGGCAAGGGACAACATTTAAAGTCAAGATCAGAATAATGTTACTATACCTTACATCTTAAGACAGAAGACATTTAATGTGGTTCAGGTGTAAATGAAAACTAAAATTGCTACGTGAGTACATCATCGGTGAGAAAAAATAGTATTGCTGTAATTCCATTTTTGGAGAAAAGTTTGTAAGTTGTTTTGAGACTGATAATAGTGAAACAAGATAAGAATTTTGCATTTGATGCAAAATTTCCATACAGTGAGAGGGTCGCTGATAGACTCTGGCAAATACAAAAATAAATTGCGGCTTTCAAACTCATAGTAAGAAAATTGCAAATGCAGACAGCAGATTTTGATGGACTCTTGGCATATGGAAGTAACGACCAGTAGATATCGAAGTCGAGGGTGACATCCGAAATAATTCTATGAAGAAGAGAGTACAGAAGATAAAGAGCTGGTCGGATGGCAGGGAATTCAATGAAGAGGTGGAGAGTTTCCCCTTTTGACCGCACCAAGCACACATCGGTGAAACATCTGATTTAAAATGATGAAGAACCATCAGGCTGGGGAGAATATTATGGAGTAACCAGAAGGGAATGTTGCCCCTTCTTTTGAAGATGGGTAAATCCACGATATTATTTGGCCAGTGGGGATGACACCTCTGGCGTGCCAGTACGCGAGTGTCTTGTTTTCCAAGAAGTTAACTCGTAGAGTTAGTGATGATGTAGTCGGCATCATTTGGATCTCTGGATGGAGTAATGGAGTGTTGCTGGAGTCCTGAGGGTCACAGGTTGAGAGACGACATCCCATTGAATAGAACAAATCAGGAAACGCTCGGGCAAGAATTTATTGTAAGTTTGTTGGTTCCGTTTGAAGAATTCTCACTGAAGCGCGTTTTAGAAGATGTTGTGCAGAGAGCCATTCACCAGACAACTGTTCGAAGGTGTCACCTACAAGTTTGTTCCACATGCCAAGATTCGAGATGAAAAGAGAGTCTGTTCACCTGGGGTAAACTCATTTAAATTAATAGTATATAAGGGTACCTTTTTAACAAACTGTATGCAGTTGGGCTGTGTAACAATACAAGCTAGTTTTCATCCAAGCTCGTAGGTTGAGAAATTGGAAATAAAAGGTAATCTGCGATATTGACGGAAATATTGTGTCATTAATTGAAACGAATGATGGGGGGGGATTTTGGAGAAACTTTTGTAGAACGGAAAAACGGAAGGTAAGTATACAAGCTTGAAGACACATACGTCCCAATTCCCCTTTCTGAGGGTTTTGGTATAGAAACTTTTTTCAGCCAGTGTCTTCCCCCTGACCAAAAGAAAATGATAAGTTGATCTTGAAGTTCGGTAAGAATGTGGTCAGGAGGTGAAAAAACAGAAAGAATGTGAAAAAGTGGAGAGGTGGCCAACTGATTTGCTATGAGAACATTGCTCTTGTAAGATAGGGATTTAGAGAGGCCTCTCCATCAGGCCAATACTTTTGTGAATTTTTCACGGCATACTTGTCAATTAAGCTGGAAATAATTATTAGAGTTTCCAATGTACAAACCAAGAAATTTCAGACCTGGACTGTTCCAATTAACATCAAGAGGGTGATCTGTTCTGGTAATTCAGGAGCCTGCCCAAAGTCCCTGCAATTTATGATAATCAAGGAGGCTCTACTGTACAATCGATAAGTTTCTTCTACGTCACAAAATCCACTAGTTTTACTAACAAAAAAGAGACATCATTGGCATTAACAGAACTTTAATTCTAACTTTAGTCTCTGGTAAAGTAAACATTTGTTCTGTAACTTACCGTACTTCTAAGGGTATGAAGAAGGGGTTCAATTGCAATAGTGTACAATAAACCACAAAACGGACAGCCCTGTCGGATTCCTTTCAAAGGGAAAAGGGCATGTAAGTGAACTGTAAATTTTCAAGAGACTTGGAGAATGATTATACATAAGTTTAAAATGAGTTCTTTCGTAAATTTCATCTCCGGCTGAAATTCACAGAGAGATGAACAAAGTGGTGAATAAAAAGACCGCACAGTGGACTCTTGGAATCAATGCAACTGATAGCATGACTCTGTGTCGATCCAAAAATAAACCACAATGTATGTGGCTGTAAGTTTGTCCATATGAAAAAACAAAATTGTCAAAGATCCACCTATTTCGAGTTATGCTGTGACTGTTTCCTTTTCCTGTGCACGCCTTGATCCTTGAAGTGTTTCTTAAATGACAAACCCTCCTTGAAGTTCTTGTTAAAAGCACTATTCTCCTTTTCCTGTGCACGCCTTGATCCTTAAAGTGTTTCTTAAATGACAAACCCTCCTTGAAGTTCTTGTTAAAAGCACTATTCTCTTCTGTGTTGCCCTTTGTTGGTCTTATCCCGTCATTTATAGACTCGATCAAGGCGTTTTTGGGCGATGATTTTGACAACCCCGACCGACAGCCCTGCTGTACGTGCGTGGCGGAAACACTGCACGGTGTGTTGCGCAATACCCTTCGCTGCAGCAGATTTGCTTTTATTAATACATATGGGTTGTTATGCTTTGCGAGTGACAGTGAAGCTGTTGCGCCACTCTCAGCTCCCTTACGTGCGTGCATAGACTTGGAGATTTTCTCCTCCAGGTCTATGGTGCGTGCCTTATCCTGGTTCGTAACCTGACGCCTTGACGTTTCTGTACCGTGGCAGCACAACTCATTACGCTAACGAAGGACGCGCCCCTAGCGAGAAATGAATGGTATTGGTACACCTATTAGGTGGAAGTGTTTCAAAATGTCACATCAGCAGCGTTGAGGGCTCCAAGAAGTTGTCATAATTTGACAACATTAGTCGGTTCATAGAAAGATCCTAGAAAAAGTCCATTAATCGTACGTACATGTACAAGTATGTACTCATACCTTGTGTTCACATACTGTACATGTACATGTACTAGATTGTACTAATGCAAGCTATAGGTAGCTGGTAACCGTGCATCGCGTACCCGCTCGTGTCTGCTTGATCGTGATTATTGTGTGGGGATGTTTTTTCAGTACTGCGTCTCATGTGTAATCAAAGAAGCTCATGATTGGTCCCCCAAAATGAATAATTAATATTTTGGGGGGAGGACGATTTATGTGATTGGCTCTAGAATAGCATTGAACTATTCATGATGGCATAACCGAATATCGCTGAGTCCCCCCCAAAAAAAAATTAAACCCGGAAGATACAGACGCTACAAGGCGGTTTTTCGACTCGACATCATGATGCAGACACCTGACGCACGTAGGCCTAGGCCTACGTTGAGACCAACCTTGAGATCTACCTTGTGTGTAAATGTAAACTGCACGTGTAATGTCACTCCGTTACCGCCTTTCGTTACCGTGGATAGCGCCAATTGTTGAACTGGTAATAGATTGTAGGTAATTTTGAGCTGTGGCCAGGTACACAGCCTAGGTGTTAAGTCTGATCACATACGCTTGACACGAATGAAAATTTTGTGTAGCATGTTAAGATTGTCTGGACAACATGTCATTTAATAATGCATTTACATACATCAGTCATACATTTAGGTTCAAATAAACAATAAGCAGAGATGCTCTTTCTGATTAATGCTTTTACAGCAGAAGACTTTGCCTGGTACTTACGGCAGATTTAGGCCCAATTCAACGATTTATTTTTTCAGAATTATGGAAAAATTGCAATTGCTGGAATACAATCACTTTTCGGTGTTAGTATATGATTATGATTTGTTTATGTTAATATGCTCTGTCTTAGTTCATTAGCGGTCCTTTCCTTTATCACTGCTGATAGGGTCGTGTCATTGACAATGTCGTTGTTTACTCTTTACTTTCTTGTTACTTTTTGAAATCTCAGGATTATTCCAGTTTTCTCTTTATTCTCTTTTGGTTGTACCTGTCCAGGTCACGTTAAAGCGTGAGTTTGAAATCCCACTAACTATGACATCTACATGCTAACATGGCTAACATTCGCTTCTGCGAAGACCAAACAAAGACAAAGTGTTCCAATTAATAATCTGTACGTAACATCAGAGGTGTTAAAATGAGAAAAGGGAGTTTTCCAACGAGACGCACGCAAAAGTGCACAGAAGAAACTGAAATGCAAACCAAAACTCTGTGCGTTTGTCTCAGGGACAAAACACTTTTCGCATTTTGAGGTTTTGAAACAACTGTCGAAGATACCCAGTTTAATGAACTCAAAAAAAGTCTTCCCTGTTCACGTGCTCCAAGATTCAACCCAATAGGCCATGTTCTTCACAAGATATAGTGCTTTGAAGAGTGCACCTCTAATGTCACGTGACTTGTCACAAGATGACGTCATCTCAGCATCATCACATCAGGTCATTTTTTGTCTAAAGCACTTCCTTTCTAGGACACCTGCAAGGTTTCAACCCGATCGGGTATGTACTTCACGAGATAGTGCTTTGAAGAGTGCACCTTCAATGTCAGGTGGCATGATCATTTGATGACGTCATCATCAAATGACGTCAATTTTCATCAAAATTTAAATGTTCCTAAATACCTGCCGAGTTTCAACCCAATCGTTCATGCACTTCAGGAGATATTGCACTTTAAAGGACCCACCTTTAATGTCACGTGACTCGTTGACTGATTTCAATTCATCGTGCAAGGTTCACAGAGAGGTGTATATTATTCTTACAAAGTAACATGAACTAAGTATACTGTAATGCAAAAACTAGAGTTTTGACAGTTTGTAAAAACAACTGTGGGCTGTTTTGGAATTTTTGAGAAAGCAAACTATGACAATATCAGAACAAATAGAAAACGTTGACACTTCATTAATGTTACAGAATTCAGTTAAATTGACCAGAGTGCTGAAGAGTGGCTGTTGAAAAACGCGTACAAAACCTATACGGTAAAAATTAATATTCAAAAATCAATACCAAATTAGGTGACAACGTCATCTTGACGTAATAAATTAAGCACAATATTTTTATCAGGGTCTTTGTCGGCTGTAACTTTGACGATGATAAAGCATCGCAAAGTTAACAAAATGGTGCCTTGAAAATGTGTACAAAATCAATATTGACGTCATTGTTCTACGGCCATCTATGCATAAGGGTTGTTCTTTCAAGAATAAGAAGAAGCCAAAACACACAGAAGTAATGCCTTTTTCGCAACTTTGCGAAGAAGCCCACAAAAAATAACGGGCAATAAAAAGGCTGATTTTAAAGTTATTGGCATACATTTGTTCTACAGTTAATTTTCACAATTAAAATAACTTAACTATACTTCAAACTCATCTGCCAAGCGAATCCGTCATTCATGAGTTACATTTTTGTCTGGTTCAGGGTCTCTTTGAAACGAATTTTGAAGACGTGGCTTAATCAGTTGACCGCAGCACCGTTTTATTTTGATAGTAGTGCCTTTAACCCTCAGTTCGAACCTTGTTCTCAGAGTGCATGGAAGTCACTGAAGGCAACTCAGCAAGTTTTCCCAAGTGTCATTATATATAAGTCTGATATCGAAGAAAACCATGGTTTGTTTCACAGTTGTATTTTGGTTTAAGTTGAAACGAAAAGTATCCAAAGTATTTTGTGGCATACTTCGTCGTCCATCACGATTTCGACAAACTGAATCACATTGCATACGTAACGCGAATTCCCTTCATTGCACAAATGTGTAGCGAATAACGAAGGCGTGATGAAGGGATCCGGCGTTAAGGAAAGCAGTTCTGATCAAGGATCTACAAATGAGCAGCAAAGCATTCCCAGAGAAGATAATTATGTACCATTTTAGCTTGAGCAAGGAGGGGGATATTGATCATCATGTAGAATCGGCTTCTTTGCTCGAAACCAGTAATAATTTACGCAGGTTTCAATAATTAAAACTGACAATTTTTCAGTCAAGATAAATTGAAGTCAAACAGACGAAGCTCTCCTTTATTATTTATATTTTTTCGAGGGATGGAATAAGTGAAAGGAAGCCCAGAGACTGAAGGGTCGCGATTAAGCCGATCACAAAATACGATCATGTTTTAAAACGGGGAGGGGTGTCATTATGACTTTGCCTTTTCAGGAGCCTGTGCACTTTTTGACCTTTTGCTTAGTTGAAAATGGAATTATAACTTGCGAATCACGCGTACGTTATGAGATTTTTGAAGTGAATTTCACATCTGTGTTTAAACTTCCATGCGATGATATCCATATTTCTCCAAAAAGCTGGGCGGAGGTGTAGGACAGTGTGCAAAATTTCTCAGATAAATTTAATTTCATTCAAGTTTTGAGAAAATCTCGAATGAACCAGAGGTTTTAACGATTTTTTAACGATTGTAATTCAGAGGAAGGGTCGCATAAGAATTATGGCACATAAACAGTCACAATAAAAACCATTATATTTATGTGCAGGTAAATCATTTAATTTAAGCATACCAGTATATCTAGGTGTACGTTCTTTATGTTGATTCTGTTCACAATATTTCGGTGTTTAAACTTCCAAAATAGACAGAGGGTTGAGGTATTGGAGGAAAGGTGCTCAGCTTTGATACCGGCCTTAACACTCTCTAAATCTGTCGCTCTGTGTTAAACTGCAAATGAACATTTTTTTGTTTTAAGTTTAATTGCTTTGGGGGTTCTTGTGCGTGTGCTGGCGTTAAAAATATCTATTTTGGACCTCCGAACAAAAGAAGTAGACATAATGTGGGGCTTGAAGACGTTGCATACATTTGCGCCGTCCAACAGGATGTTTCCCCTCTTTATAAAAAAATTTCAAGTTTGTGAGGTGGAAGTTATTCGTGGCAAAATGAAAAAAAGGGTCGAAAGAATAATCATAGAAGACCAGCTAGCAAGGATTCAGTATAGTGAAAGAACAATTTGCATTTTCTCAAATTTTTCTCAATCACAAGAAAACGAAGGAATGCTCCCACTGGGTATGTGAAACAAGCTTGCTTGCTTGCTTGCTTGCTTGCTTGCTTGCTTGCTTGCTTGCTTGCTTGCTTGCTTGCTTGCTTGCTTGCTTGCTTGCTTGCTTGCTTGCTTGCTTGCTTGCTTGCTTGCTTGCTTGCTTGCTTGCTTGTCCCCTCTCCCGCTCCCCGCTCGCTTATTTGATTTTTGTTGGTTTGATTTTTGTTGTTTTTGTTTCTTTGTTGTGTGCTTGCTTTCGATTTTTCTTAACATGTCTCCAGTTAAATTTCAGACCCTTTCGGTAGTGAAATCACAAATAACTTTGAAGAATCACTAAGTGTTCATTTCCTCATTGCCCGACGACACGGCAATACATAATTTCAGGACTGAGGGCTGTATTTTTACATTGACCGCTCTTCGGAAAAGAAAATAGAAACTCAACTTGAAATTGCAGTTCATACTGGTTGGAATTAGTTGCTTGTACCTCAGTGGCGTCGACAGTCTTTATGTGATTTTCTTATTTGGATTTGTTAAGTCAAGACTCCACTTGAACCCTAGAGGTAAAGACTGCGTGTCTATTGCTGGCAGTGTATGAATCAGAGTTGACGAAATCACCGTTGTTTGATTCCTTAATTTCATAAGTAGCCCCAATTCTCAGACAAGTAGGGGCAATACAACCAGCACCGGGAAAACGATCCCTGCCTTTCGTTATCTCGTTACACTCAGAATATTGTAGTTTGAAAAAGTGTAAGGGGGTCGAACCCATTAAACCAAAAACCGAATGGCAAGGGACCGCGAGTGCCCATTTCTGTTGGACGTCCGAAGTGAACCTCGGCCTGCAAGAGATGCAACCTGGTTGAGGCTCCTCAGTTCCGCGTTAATTGAGTCCATATCATATTACCGACGATTTTCCGAAGGCAGACGCGGTCGAACAGATACTTAAACAGTACTCAATGTACCACCCGTCTGACAGAAAAATGACGGCGAAAATGCCCCCTTCCGATTGCTAAAATTGAATTAAAGTTTTTTGTGTCTTCAATCACACACTCCAATCTTTGGAAAAAATGCAACCCGCTCACTAAAGCGTGGCGTTGTTGTAAAATGATTTTAAAAACTTGAGATTCCACCTATCTAAATTATTCATTGTCATGTGTTTACATTCGATGACATCCAGAACACTTTGACGTAGTTTTTGACCATGCTAAAGAAACCGTTGTGCGAAGTGCGCATGCAGCTCCAACTAAATTTGGAAACGTACTGCGTCCGACGTTGTCTTCGCGATTTGAAAGTATCAACCTGGACAAGACTTTTACGCACCTCTTCAACAGGTGTTTGCAGACGTACGTACCCCTTTTCAACAACATTCAGGCGTGGCGTCGCCGTCGAGGCTACAAGTTTTAAGGGGAGGACCCGAGACTATATACAATAAAGCCACCCCGAAGAACAGCATAATTGAGGCGGTTGCAGACCGAGAGGAAATTTCAGTAAGGGAATAGATAATGTGCTTGGCCGGCCTTAAACGTGCGTTTAAGTACTTACTTGTTACTGTGTATAAAAGTTATATCTGTCTATTGCTAGAAGACGCTGATGTGATATGGTATTCCTCACTCACGTCTAAAACGCTGTAACGGCACACCGGATAGTTTTACGTAGTTAGTGTAGGACGCTCTTCAAGACTGCGAACTTGAGACTGTCTGATAGGAGAGAGGATCACAGTGGTTCGAAGAAGGGCGAACATCGGAAGCACCATGAACATTCTTCTCCCCCTCCATCCCACGTATTTGTCGTGTTCGCAGTCTGTGCATTGTCCATAATGTCTCCCAGCTGCGTCCTAGGTTTTAAACAGCCCGATTCATAGATAAGTCCGGTCCCTTTCCCAGTACAGTCAGCTCTCGTAACGAAGAACACCGTCATAACAAAATACAGTTTTACAAGGTAAAAATTTTGAGAACCCCAATTATCATCATTTAAAACGCCATGTTTATCAGAGTGTGTCATTATACTTGAGTGGATTATGTGCTTGAGGATCAGGAGCTTACAAGGGATTGATGTTAAGGATAATGGTCGATCATTTGCGGGGTCAGACCGATTTCCTTTTCTAAAGACTGCAGTCACATTTGCAATCAGCCAGTCTTGACGGAGTTCCCCAGTGGATAAAGACTTCTGAAAAATCTGTAGCCCATTCCTTTAGTACTGTGGGCATGATGTTATTATGTCAGCCCCATTGTGTCTGCAGGCCCATTTTGTCAGCCTCGTTATGTCCGCATTATGTGATTGATATTAACTTAATAAAGTGTCTGTCACGTATTTATTTCAGTTTTTTTTTAATTCCTTGCAGGTATTTAAATATATGCTGTTATTCTTCCACAGTGATGATGGAACAAATTTTCATTTTGTGTATCCTCGTGTGAAAACTTCCACGGCTCTGTGTTGGGTCATGTTCCTTGCGGAAAATGAAACAAACGTTCCCATATTGTGGGTCAAAATGATACTGTGTGATGGATTACTTTGTGCACAACGTATTCGTTGTAATGGGTTTCATGGAAATGTACATACATGTACATAGTAGATACGATTCATGAGAAAAGCCTTTACTTTTATGAGTAAGTGTGTGTGTTTTGGGTTGAAATTAGCCTAAACATAATTAACCATGCTTTGTCCATGATGGCTGCACATAATTATGTACATTACTCATAAGACGTACACAGTGAACTACTGAATCCACACCCACACTCCAGTAAAGAGTCTTGGCATGACAATGACTTTTCCAAGATTCCCGCCTGTGCTGTTAGCTTTGGAGTCAGTAGCCACAGTTAGTTGCCTATCTTATAGAGGCCTAATTCTGCTTCACTCAAGCGGCAGATAACGGGTTATGGAAGGTTCTCCTCATGATATGTGAAGATGGCATCCCCCGCAAGAACGAACGTACGTAAGTCTCTAAAAAAAAACTTAAATCCGTTAAATTAAAAACTTTTGTCAAGACAAATAATGATATAGACTTCAACAGTGAAGCCGGCGGTAGTGACAACAGACACATATAGCTTTATTAAGGACTGTGCTGTCTGGTCTCTCAGGACTGGAGGGAGTCTCATTATGCGCCTTGTCTTGATATGGTTTCTGGGGTCAGCCACATGGTAGCTTTATACTGTCATAATGTCATATGTTAAAAATTGTGTTCTAAAATTTGCTGTAATTCCATGAACTCACATTTCAAAGCATGCTCTTTCACTGTACAGTCACCTTCCAGCCTGGCCAATAAGCTGGGCGGTGTATTTAGTCCCCCCCCAAAAATACACGAATTCCAGGATGGCTCCATTCTAACCGGCGCAAAACTGATACCGCTTTGTAGACCCACCTACTGCAGTTGATGCTTTTTATCATTAAGTGAATTAGAAACAAAAACCACAAATATACACAAACGAACTCCTGCTCTCTGGGAAACACCAGCCTGATGAGGAGTTCTGTGTTGACAAGCGCTACCCACCCACTATCGTGACCTTGCACGAGACTAGTGATTGTACCCTGAAAATTAAGCAAATTTACGCAAACTTATAGGAAGCTCCGATCTGCACAACGCTAGTATGCTCACGTATGCTAAAAATTTCTCCATGCTGGTCGCAGAAAAGTACTCAAATACATCAGCAAACAGGCCGTTCGCCCATGAAGCTGTATAAAATCAAACAGTAATAAAAAAAAGTGGGAAGTGGCCCTATTAATGGTGACAATAAATCTCAGCCACTCCTTGGCTGCAATCCCGGCAATCTTTTTAGAATAATCCGAGGGGACCTGTTCGCAAAAGGATAAAATCGACAAATTATTCTTTAAACCTTGCTTGCACAGACCGGTGTCCGGTTTCCCTTATTTATCCGCCATAGAAACACTTTGGAAAAAAAGTCGAGAAAAAAATCAAAATTCACGGTGGTGGCCGAACTCCACCCCATCAAACTTAAGACGTAGAGGCGACATATTTGATTAGCCCCTTTCCTCTATACACAAAATTGGGCAGACATAATAGGCCGGCGGACACAATGGGACGGAACACTTGTGTAGCCCCAGTGTTTCCAGGAGTCCAATCGATCGCACCTATACTGGGATATTTAAATCTCAAATCTGCGTTTCAGGAGGGTAATGTACGGAAGCGTGTACACGACATGACTGAAAAAAAATTGGGCCTTCTATTTCGCCCGGGTGGATTAGTATTTCGCCCGGCGGATTATTCTGTCACCCGGGCAGATTACTATTTTGCCCGGGCGGATTATTTATCTCGCCTGGAGCTGATTAGTATCCCAAGAGACTGGGTGTATATAATCGCTCACTTTTTGCAGGGGATGGATTATTTGTAGAAAGAAAAAAAAAGGTTTTTGAGTACTTTTTTCATTCAAATTTAATTCAATTGCAATGTTTCTCATGATGTGTGCCCAGAGTTTGCTTTTCGGGGGGGCACAGATTGGGGTTGGGAAAAGGGGCAAAATGATTTTTTTCTACAAATCGCAGTCCATTTTTCTTTGGTCTGTCCCCGGCCCACTCCACGCTTTTCTCTCTAGCTTTACATTGCATTTTTCACGCTTTGGGTCTTCCAAGCCTTTGTTGAGTAACTCATTACAGTCATTTTTCACCTATTTTTTGAGAATCGGACCTGCTATTCTCGCGTAGAGTTCATTTTTCCGAAGCAGCCAAAAACCTACACTTTTTCCACGCGCACTCGTTGCTAGGACACGCTGGCAAGCGCGTGGCCAAAAACTTCAAATGGCCGTAGCAACATCTTCAATTGAACTGAAAATGTACTGATCTATTAATTATTTGTATTGAGTATGATAGTCTTTACATGCATGCAGAGTTTCATTAAACTCGCGTATGGGATGGCCGAGTTCTGGGGGGGGTTCCGCCCCTTGCTGGAAGTGGTCCCCTATACTTTGACGTTTTAGGGTTAAGAGTGAAGTCATGTTCGCATGAATTCCTTTTAAAAATTACAAGGAAAAAGAATGGCTTTAAACATCGTTACAAAATGGTTGGGGGTGAATCTGTTCCCGTGTTCCTTTCCCGTTTGGACTCTGAATACGCCACTGCATTTTCTCTAAGAGGGGAAAAGGGGTTTCCAGTAGGGTACACAGCACTAAACTACGAACCGATCATGAACGTCAGGGGGGTGCAGCTTCCCTTCCCATTGTAAACTATCGAGGAAAACGGCTAAAAAGGGGGAAAGGGACAAGAACAAAGGAGAAAACAGGGACAAAAAGCTTTGATTTTTAAAGCTAGGTATAGTGTTTTTTATTCCCTTTAATCGATTTTTTGTCATATCTTTTGTATTTTGTTATTATCATTTTTATATTATTCTTGGGGGAAGGCAAGTGTCATCCCCCCTTGCGATGCACATTTACTCACGTGTTACGGAGCCAAGTCAGTCTCGATTTGAAACTTTCTGTCTGTCACGAGTGAGTCCCTCTTTTTAGGAGAAACAAAAGGCTGACTCCTAAACAATATGTACGTAGCTTGTTCCAATGCGTCAAAGACTTGATATCCAAGTAATAGATTCGTTCCACCATGGCCGCCCAAAATAATGCCGATTTTACTCAGAAGAAATCGACGCATTCACGTAGAAGGAAAACCTAAGCATTAAACAAAGTGTGTTGATTTAATCCAGGATAGCCCCAAACATGTTTATTTTTCTTGGGACTCCATAAACTAAACAAGTTCATTACAAAAGAACAAAAAAACAAAAGCACCAATTTACATTTAATTGCCATTTAAGTTACCAATTACTGCATTAAAATTACCATGAGTATTAAAAAAGATCTTGAAAGTCAAGAAATTTGATTCATATAAACTTAGTGATGCCGTCAACTCCAGTCCCTTTGAATATCAGTACTATCAATTTAAAGTGCTTTATATCCTTCTAAGCAATTACCTTTATTTTATGAAACTGCCTCCCTTCTGCAGATAAAAGTGTCTGTGATAGAATGTGATAAACTAGCCTAAGTTTTAAACTCTCTCCATTTCTCTAAAAAGAGAATTATATGCAAGGAAAAGCTCTTTTCATAATCAAATAAAAAAATCTGTAACTTTTTCAGGGGAATGGCAAGACTCTCAGCCCGCGCCCGATCAGAGTAGAGAACTGATGCGCATTTGTTCAGGTTTTATAGCTAAAATGTTTGATAGATTCATAAGGGTAATTTTCAATCGGTTCTATTGACATTCCCATTAACTTAATCTGCGGGGAAAAGGTGATTAATTAGGAGAGTATCTCTGCCTATGGAGCGTCAAAAGTGGACAACCCCGTTTTCTCATTCTCTACCAGTCGATTTTCGGGATTTTGGACTTTGTGTATAGCATTTTCAAAAAACGCAATTTTCCGCTAGCAAAAATTTGGTCAAGTCAGTCTGAACTGAGAACAAATAGTTTAATAATTTAGACAAAGTTTCCTTCTTTGCATTGACTTTGAATTTCCTCTTTGGTTACTTCATCAACAGAACGTCAGCTCTCTGCCTCTCGCTTTGGTTTCATCAGAAGAATTCTGCCACTCATATCACATCAAATGATTTTGGTTCAATGCGTCTGGAGCTCCGACAAACACAAATCATGGCTTTCTTGGAGATTTTCCGGTGAAATCTTGGGAAAATAAATTAATCATTCAGCAGTTTTTGCAACCACATTTGCCAACAACTAATGTTTGAGACGGTTTCAACTTCGATATACTAAAATCTCAAATACTGAGCCTGAAAGGTTCGATACATTGCCACAAATTTCTTACTATATAGGCTTCAAGTCAGGCATTATAAAGTACACACGTATGTTTCACTCCCATTCGACGTGTGGAAATTAACGACTTTGACCGTACCTCGTTGTTACTTGACCATAACCTCGTGAACCATGCAGAATTATCCTTAGCAACTTGCAAATCCCCTGTTGAGACTTCTCGTTTTAAAGACTTCATTTGCACAAAATTAACAAACTCTTTGTATGTGCTCCAGAAGGCTTGGACCGAATAAAACATCACAGAATCGTGAAACGAAATGGTACATAAATGTGCAAATTTAGCCTGAAAGTGGTTGCTAAGATGAGAAACTATTTCTATTTTCAATCGATGTCTTGGTCTTTTTCCACTGTATTTCTCAATTTTAGAAGTTTTCCCAGAACAATGAGACACTGCATACGACAGGTCAGAATCTCAGCTACACAATAAAATCAGTTTTATCGAGCTAGATTTTTTTGACTTTCAGAAGTTATTTTAGACACTTTGCGCAGTGCGATCTACGTGTAGTACATGCATAAACCCATCTAGCCACGTACTGCGCACGGTACATTGTGGCCTGTTGCTTACCGACGTACATGTGGAAGTACATGTTCATGTACGTATGTGTACATGTTTCCATGCACATGGAAATTGTGCATCTGAGCTGGTGTACATGTTTATATGGTTCATGCAAGTATACGACAAGTAAAATTGGAGACATATAACGTGAATTTATACAATTCCTAGTAATGTTATAATGACAGATAGACATCGGTTTCAATAAACTTCATGTTTACTTACTGTACTCTTGTGTTCGTCTTTCGTTCACGAGTCACTGAATTTTGCGCTTGCAGATTATGTGGGATAAACGGAGTCGGTGCTGAGTTATGATTTAATTAGGTCGATATGCAAAAGCGTCTGGTCAGGAAGAGAAAAACAATCTAGCGCCAAACCGTCAGCAAACCTAAAACCTTCACTCCTTTCTCCACCGCAGCTCACTTTTGAAAACTTCAGGAAAATATCGAATTCTATGTTTCGAGCCAAACCGTAAACAAACTACCGCTAACGAAAAGAGCTTTTCACAAAAATCACTAGTTTTGACCACTCCGGTGCCAATTTCTCAATTTTATTTTCACAAAACAAGTTAGGAAAAGGCCTTATCTTACCATGAAAGTATTTTTCGAAGAATGGCTGCGAATAACAGAATTAGAATATCACTGTAACAATCTTCAGAAGTAATAGGTTACAAAATAAACAAAATCCCCAATATATGTGCACATGTTTTTGATAAGGTGTGAAGTACAGATTGACAAAGTGCATGCTGCTCCTTTCCGCTTACCTTTTTGCCATTAACCATTCCCTTTTAATGCAGCAGTTTTGAATTCCCTGCGCACCACAACCGCTTTCAAACAAGAGGCGTTAGTCACGCATAAACAATTCAACGATTTTCCGGCACAACAGCCTTGCTGAAAATTATTGTGTGGTGGGTTGCGTGTGTGGGGGGGGGGGTTCTCAATACCGTTTTTAAAATTACCGTCACCGTGATATATTGATTGATAGATGGTGCCATCACCAAGATCTAGCGCCACAAGGCAGGCATGCTTTTCGACATACAGCACAGAAACAATGTCACTGATGGGGGGAGGTCTCCTCCGCCCAGTTTATATTATGGTGTACTATTTACGACACACATTTCTACCTCTCTCTGGCTTCTTCCAAGGTGACGCAACTACGCGACGCGACAGCACGACAGCTCCTTTGCATCGTGCTTTTGGTTGCACCGTCGCGACGCGTCGCCTTCTTGCCAGTACCTTTGTACACACGACGCGTCATGTCGTGCGTCGGGTCGTGTTGTCTTACGTCCTTTCGTTGTTGTAATTTTTCTGCCTAAACGTCGGTATGGTGTACTCTCTTTCTCTCTCTCTCTCCGGCCTCCCTCCAGGCGACGCAACGACACGACGCGATGGCACGGCGGCTCCCCTGCGTCCTGCCGTCGGGTCGCACCGTCGCCTTCTTGCCATTACGTTTGTACACACACAACGCGTTGCGTTTTGCGTCGCGTCGTGCTGTCTTTGTTCCTTACCTTGTCGCATTTTTTCTGCCTAAATATCGCCCATCTCGTCGCTCCGTCGTGCATCGTGTCGCCTGAAGCACGACACGACGTGACGCGTCGTGTGCTGTCGCCCTTTGCCTCATGGCGTTTATAGAGGGCGCCTTTACTGTTTTCTTTCACTTCCGTCCCCCGTGCTTGCAGGGTACATGCTATTCACTCATTGGTGTTGATTTTTTTATGTCATCCATCATCATGTCATATTTTATTAAAAAACTGAAAATAGAGGAAAAAGAAAACCCGCATACGAAGGAACTGGTCTCTCATATAAGTTGAAGCCCAGAATTCTTTAAATCTTTAAATACCCAGCCAATGATTTCTTTTCAGTACTGTCGATAAAGGTTCCATTTGTGGAAGATTTATAGATATGGGTATTTCTCTGTGGTCCATTCCGGCAATTTCCAAGTAGCACTCTCAGTCCTCCAGACAATTTGTCTACAATTGATCGCCCGCAAGTTTGACTACGGATTTAGGAAGTTATCACCGAGCCTGCTCTATAAAACCCTCAGAATATTCCGTCTTAGTCTTTCTTCAGGTCAGTCTTCCTCGTTACCTTAATCAGCACCACACTTTCAATATTAGTTCGTGTTTCTGAATAAAACATTGTACAGACGCTATTATCATTGTGGCCGTGTCTTTTCGTCAAATGTGTTTGGCCACGCACATAATTTCTCATCAGATCCGCATTGGCAAGAGCGTAATAGTGATTGATGTATTTTTCATCTTATAACTGATTTAAAAATAATTATTAGATAGATCAAAATTAGAGCAGGAAAAGCTAAAACCTTGTTGTGGCTGACGGTATGTTATTTATTTCCTGGAGATAATCGGTCGCAACGCTTTCTCTAATTACATTTGATTAAAAAATTTTTTTAAAGTTTTTCCAACACCTTACTCTTAAAAAAACAAAATGTCAGAAAAAAATGCGTGAAAAAGAACAACAGAAACAAGACCTGCTACCTATTTGCTCTTTACACGCTTTACATTGACATGCAGAGCCTCAAAACCATAGCCTTACACAATGATTTCCGTGTATGTTGCCTAGTTATTTGGGGCATACTGCGTTAGTTCTTCTACCATGTATAACCATACGAACAATATTTCAAAAGCTACTTTGATCGCAATTCTGACGCGGTTGTACAAGCTGCCAGTTTGACGCTTTGCGTGCCCACGGTGGCAGCGTGCAAAAGATCGAATGGCGTGTACTACGCAAGCGCGGGGGGTGGAAATGACAGAAAACAGTAAAGGCGCCCTCTATAAACACCATGAAGCAAAAGGTGACAGCAAGGGAGCCGTCGTGCCGTCACGTCGTGTAGTTGAGTCGCCTGGAGGGGGGCTGGGGAGAAAGAGAGAGATCAGAAGAAGAGAAATCAAAACACAGTCAATTCACATTAGACATTAATCAATTACACAGCAAAGAAAAAGGACCCCATTTAGTACTGAATTTGGCAGAATTTCTATTAGAGGTGAAAATGAATCTTTGTAAGGCAAAATATCTTTTTAAATCGTCTTTAGACAATAAGAATGATGGTTTATTCCCGTTCATTTTTATTTTAAAATATGGAAGCGGCAAAACAAGTGAATTAAATTGAGTACATTCCTGAGGTTAATCGAAATTGCGAAAAGGAAAGTTTTTGGTATCCAAAAGCACATCAATGTGCCAATCACCGATCTGGTTCCAAAAAGAGGTGAAAAACTCTCAAGTACAAAAGACATGCATCAAGGTTTCACTCTCAGCTTGACAAAAAGAACGCAAGTCATTATCTCTTTTATTAATTTCAAAAATAAGACTTAATGACTAAGATTCTATATGTCTATACTGAAACCATCTCAATGTAGTATCACATGTTAACTGAAAGGGCAAACTGCATAAACTCCAACCTTTCAGTAAGAGGAAGGTTACAAGCCAGCTTCACTTCCCATCAATCAATAAACCTATAGACAACCTTCACTGAAGAGGTAAGACTATGATACAGACAAGTAGAGCCCTTTTTATCCTGCAAAAGTAACTGCAAATTAAAAGGCATCAGAGGAAAAAATATATTACAGTTGACCGGTGACAATGTGCTACGAAAAGATTTTCTAACAGTATTAATAACTCTGCCGTATTCCAAAAAGTTGGTCCTGGTGTCAAATTTTAGCATAAAGTTATCTAGGCTTAAGAAGTGACCTTCACTATCGAGCAGGTCACTTACGAAATTAAGTCCTTTTTAAGCCCGGTGTTTATAAAAAAATACGTTTATTGCCAATTGCAATTCTATGTTTGTACCACAAAACATTTTCATTGAACAAAATGACTCCAGGCTTTAAAAACGTTAATCCAAAACTGATTTGGATACTTTACCTGCTGAAGAAAATACGTGATGCTAAAATGACCACCTTCAATAAGCAACACATTCTGAATATCACTAATCTTATGAAACAAAGAAACCCGCTAGAAATGTTGCTATTCAACAGTCTACGGATCCAAGTACACTTAAGAGCTTCAGTGTATAAACTTAAATCGACCATACTGACACAGTCATGTTTATAATCTTGGATCATCTGATTCCTAGCAACTCTGACCACCCCCCCCATATAAATTTATACAGCATAGCATTTAAATTCTTAATATTATCTTGGGGTGGATCTAGAAGAACCAAAATAAAAAAAAGAAATTTGGACAAGATTTAACAAGTGATTTAATAATTGTGACTCTATCAAGAACCGTTAAATTTCTCTTAGACCAATGATCGATTAAAGTAGCAGTGGCTTCAAGCACTCTGCAATAATTTATGATGGTCATGTTTATCGAGATTGAGAGTAAAATCAATGCCCAGGGCTCAGGGCCAACACAATGAACATTAATATGCTCACAAAGGCGTTTCTGACGTCCCCTATTACCACCAATCCACACAGCATTAGTTTTATCTATGTTCACTCTGAGACCAGAAACATTACCAAAATCACCCAAAATCTTAAAATCTCTCTCAAAAGACTGCTCTGTACCATCTGAGAAGAATACTGTATCATCAGCATACTGAGAAAGCCTACACTCTCTATCCTCTGCTGAAATGCCCTTAAGAATGCTGTCATTACGAACAAGCACCCATAATTTCAGCACACAAAAGAAACAAATAAGGGCTCAAACCGTCTCCTTGACGACAACCCCGCTCTATCTGATAAAAACCCATTTACCAACTCCAAGACGGTCGCACCACCGAATAGAACTATAAACCTGAGAAGGACACTAATATTGAAAATGAGATGAAGGATTTGTCAGATAGAATTGCCAGTGGTGACAACAGTTTGGTGGGTGCGCTGAACGAGAAACAACTTTGTCTTGTTAATTTGCGGAGATCTAAAATGGATGGTGTTATGGTTAGTGTTATGGATGGTGGAAGGAGCATTGAGAGAACCATCGAAATATTTTTTTTTAATCTGGAGAAGCATAACTGTAATAATAGGATTATTAGCAGAATTACTAAGGAAGACAGTAATTATTTAAAGACTTCTGGAGAATATATTCAGGAGGCCCGGTTTTTATTTTACAAGAAATTATACTGTATTCAGAACAAACGCCAACCAGTAATCTTCCGTTTGTTTTCGACAGTGTAAACCACCAGTTCTTTTAAATTCAACCAGGAAAAAAATAAACGGCCTGTTGACTCGTGAGGAACTATTGAAAGTTTTGAAGAACACTAAAATGGTAAGTCTCCAGGTTCTGATGATTTTACATGTGAATTTATTAATTTTTTTCTCTGATTTATCATGGTTTCTCCTATATAGGCTCTACGGTCTCTCAATTTTGGGTATGATACTCGTAGACTTTAAGTCAGCCAACAGCTCGGTATCATTTGCTGCCAAAAGGGGATTAACCCCGACAGTTTTTAAAGAACTGGAGACCAATTTCGTATAAATTAGCTTCTGGTTGTATTTCAGAGAGAAACAAACATTGCCTCTCCACAATTATACATAAAAGTCAAAAACGTTTTTTGCAGGGCCGCTATATCGGGGAGAATATTCGTCTTATGTATGATTTGCTCAATTATACAGAGAACAATAATGTTCCTGCAGTAGGACCCGATTTCACGAAACGTGGCGTAACTGTGAACTATTCGTAAGCGTTGCGCCACAGATTTATGGCGTAGCTGCGCAATTTGCTTACGTTTGATTTCACAAAAATCTGCCTAGCTGCGCCACGTTTTTAATATCAATTTCTTGGACAAAACGGCTTTTACGAAAGCTGTTCCTTTCCAATATAACATTAGTCGTCAAACAGTCACTGAGCGACTCCACCCGCCATTTTGAAACCAGACAAAAAGTCTCGCAGTTTTCTCTCAGCCAGACAAGTTTATTGTTACCTTCTGGGACAAAGTTATATTTTGCAAGCACAGAGGGAACGGAAATAAAAGAAAACAGCGATGGCGCCCTTTATAAACACCATATTAAAATAAAAGGGCTACACACGCAACGCGTCAAGTCGCGTGTGTGGTGCCGTGCGTCGCGTCGTGCTTCAGGCGACGTGATACGCGGCCGGACGGAAGAAGCGATATTTAGGCTGAAAAAAAAAAACGCAACAAGGAAAGGACGCAAGACAGCGCGACGTGACGGGCAATGGCACGACGTACGCGACACGTCGTGTGTGTACTAACGTAATGGCAACAAGGCAACAGTGCGACGGGACGGTACGACGCTGGGGAGCCGTCCTGCCGTCTCGTCGTGTAGTTGCGTCGCCTTGGAAGAGGCTAAAGAGAGACAGAAATAAGTGTCGTAAATAGTACACCATATTTTATAGACTGTGGCATATTTGCTGCGATCCCTGATGACGCTAACGCCTGACGACGTACATAGTCGGAGTTTATTACGCTATGTGAATGTGGCCCACTCTCAAACCGTTGCCGCTGGTTGCTCACCTAAGCGACTAATTCGAGCTCCACTCGCCGAAGATTCTACTCTTCAAAATACAAAATGTCAATTAATTTCAAGCCATCATCGCTTGTGAAGGTCATAAACAGGCTTGAGGCTTATTTTGAACGTTATCGACTGTTTTTCAGTGCAAAATGTAACCGAGAAACTATGGTCGTAAAAAATCGAATTGCAGTCATTTTTTACAAGTCCACTTCAGTTCAGCATCATCACGACTAATTAATTCCACTTGAAATCTACCCATGGCAATTAACTCCGTCAACGGAGCGCTAATTACTTACAGAGCCCTCACCGCCAGTGATGCCCACAAGTTTTAATCGATTTTCTGGGGGGGGGGTGAAAACCTCTTATTCAAAGGGACAGTGAGTCTGGAGTGTTTCTACACATCAAAACTGATGGGTCCATGTTGAAAGTTAATAAGATGGCCTCTAATTACATTTTCAATCTGCAGCGTACGTGTCACTAACAGTAAAGCTTAGTTTCCATAAAGTCATAACAAACGCCGACAACACGCAAGATGTAGACACGTAGACACTCGCAAAAGAGACCAGGGTGACCAGATGAAAATGGTGCATTTCTTCTAGATGCACTTGAAAGTTCTGCTAAATCTGACAAAAATCTGTCTGAAATTAATCGAAATGCATTATAAATGTTTTAAATCACACGCACTTGTTAAACAGTAACCCAGTTCGCAATTACTTCATGTACGCTGCACTAAAAAGTAGGGCAAGTGTACATACACGACTCGCTTCACCGTGCGTCTTGTGTGGGCGCCCTTCTGTGTTTGTGTAGAAGTGCGCGATTCAGCTTGAGCTTCGGTTTGGGTTAATTCTTTTCAAATTTTCAGGTAAATATTTACCATGGATGGACGTGAGCAAGATCTTTCAATTGATGAAATTCGTCGGTGGACCGTGGCCGGCTGAAACAGGTCCTAAGGAACAACAACATATTCCACATGCTGTATTTGGCTTAATCAACACTTCAAATTACAATGAAAGTAGTTCAAACTGGTACGTATTTAAAATTTCATTTTTTTCCATATTCAGTTTCATTATATCTTAATAGATACTGATGTCCGTAAAGGTTTCCTGGAGTGAGTTCACGCACGAATGTCACATGACACCCTTGCAGGGACCCTATGGGGTTGGTCTGAAAAAATTCTGTTTTCTAAGAAAATGCTTCGATTTTCTCACTGCTAAATAACATTGATAAAAACATTACCTCGGTACAATCACAGTGTTTAATTTATCTTTTCACTAGGTATCACTGATCGCATGTCATTTAGTGATATAGGTATATTTAAAATCATTGGTTATCTTGATCAATTTTGCATAGACGATAAAGTGAAGTGAGAAAATCTTTTACCAATGAGAAGAAAAAGAAAAAATATCAAATTGAAAACCGCCGTATTGAGCCAGCTTGCTCGCCTGCCAGAAATTTACCCAAAATGCTCTGTGCGTCGTTAGCTGTGACCCCATCTGACGTATTTCCTTCACTAAAATCTGTGGGAGGCCATCGGGGTGCACCGCAGGAAATAAATTCCAATAAACACCACTGATAAATGCCCATATTTTACAAATATTTTTAAAAAAACACAACTTTCACAGGTGTTCAGGCTGTACAGAAAAACGATGTTCGACATGTCCTCTTTCATTTTTCTTTCAATTTTTAGTGGGTTGACCAATGAATTTTTGAGAAATTCTAACCCAAAGCGGACCACCCCTAAAATTAAGTAAATTTCACTGCCCGGAATAGTAGCTATTTTGAAAATGCATCCCTCTGCAAAATGGCTAAAATAGTGCCAGTTCGGGCCTGATTGCATCTCTCGGGACTGTTCTGTGAGTTGAGTGTACTGGATTTGAAGGAGTGGCAGGCCATAGTGTCTGTGAATTATGAGTCATAGGTAGATAGGAGGCATTCTATGTTTTGCGTTCATCGAGTAGGTACATGTAAGTGGACGGACCTTTTGAGTTTGGTGATGCGGCGTGGAGGTCCTTAGCGGTTAGAGCCCTTACGCACCTATCTATGACTCTTGACACACTCGTCTCCTGTGTGGAAACACGATTGTACTGCACCACGCTTCTGGTTTATGTACTGCTTGTAGAACTTTCCACTGATGATGTTCCTCTCTACTGCGGATATTAGCTGATGTACATTGGCCAGTCTCTGTGGGTCGAATGTTCAGTTTTGTGGTCATTGGCGGGTTATGCAAGGGTTTTGCCGGTGATTAGCCAGTAGTAACATGTGCAGTTGCTCGACATGCTGTGAGTAGTTGCGGAGTTGCAGCTTTCCAAGGTCTGTGTTCATCAGTTGCAATTTGGAAGGTTTGCTTGAGAACGTGATTAAATCGCTCAATGAGATCGTTTGCCTTCGGTTGGTATAGAGATGTGCAAATGTATTTTATTCCTCACAGGCTTAAGTGCGACCATGGTTCGACTGAAAGTCTGCAGAAATAAGCTGTGTTCCATTGTCCGAAACCGGTTCATAAGGAAGCCCTTCCCTCGCATAGAGTCAAGGAGGGAACACGCGGACTATGAAGTGGCCTCAACTGTAAAGGCAATTTCTGGCCACTTACTGAAGTAGTCCATAACGACAATTGCGAATCTGTAGTTGTGCGGGCCATGTTCAAAGGGACCGCAAATGTCAATAGCTAGCTTTTGCCACGGTTTTGCAGGAAGGGGTACACGTTGTAGTGGCGGATTGCGAGTATACACTGTCTCGTCACTACTCCTACCGTCTATTAGCTGCTCCCGCTGGCTAGCCCCATGGGGGCGAAAAGGGAGCCGGGTGCGTAAGTCTCACCTGCCAGTAAATAGCCTCTCCAACACCAAGACTACTGCATTGCCTCCTTGTGGCATCACACGATAACAGGGCATCTTGCGACCCCTGGCAGAATCTGCACTTGATCTTGGAGCAGTAGTGGGCCCCAGAGACATGGTGCGCAGGCCCACTGGCGTGTGGACACGCCCTGGCACCTTGTCAACCACTGCCCCAGTTATGGGTAAAATAGCACCATTGCCTTGTGGTTAACTTTGAAGAGAACAATGCTAAAGGAGTAAACCCAGACAGAAAATTCGGAGTGGAGCCGCGTAGGCGGTAGGTCGAATGTGTTATGACACATTCCGGCAACTCCTTCAGCTGCGCTGGCACCCACCGTACCGGCTAGTCCCTTCCCGACTGTGGTAACATCTGCTCCATGTACGAGGGCATAAAGAAAGCGTTTGGTCCTAGTGCCATTAAGATCGCTCCTCTTAAATCCACCTCAGGCGACATCATCACAGGTCGCGGGGAGCAGATGGAGAGATGGGCAGAACATTACCAGGAACTGTACTCCAGAGAGAATATATTCACCCACACGGCCATTGAGAACACCACTCCCCTGGCCAGTATGGAGGAGCTCGAAATACCAACCACCATCGAAGAGCTCATCAGGGCCATTGACTAACTAGCCTGTGGAAAAGAACCAGGAAGTAATGGAATCCCACCGGAGATTATTAAGGCTGGCAGAGAGAGTTCCCTCCTCAGCCACTTGTACGATCTCCTATTCCAGTGCTGGGAGGAAGGCACGATACCGCAGGACATGCGTGACGCCAAGATCATCACGGTCTACAAAAACAAGGTCGACCGCCGTGACTGCAACAACTACCGCAGGATCTCCCTCCGCAGCATCGTGGGAAAGGCCTTTGCCTGGGTGGCCCTCAATAGGCTTCAACTACTCGCCAATCGTGTGTAACATGAGTCACAATGCGGGTTCAGAGCTGCAAGGTCGACAACTGATATGTTGTTCACCCTCAGGCAGTTACAGGAGAAGTGTCGTGTTTTGTTTCTTGCCTTCACTGACCTCACCTAAACGTTCGACTTGGTCCACCGAACCGGCCTCTACACCCTCCTACACAGGATTGGTTGCACCCCCCCAAGCTCCTGAAGATGATCACATCATTTCGTAATGACATGACTGGCACCATTCAGTTCGAAGGATCATCATTCCCAATCAAGAACGGTGTGAAGCATGGGTGTGTCCTGGTCCCGACACACTTCGGCGTGTTCTTCTCCCTGCTGCTGCGCTTTGCCTTTCGACACTCTGAAGATGGAATCTTCCTCCACACTAGGAGTGACGGGAACCTCTTCATCTTGGCCCGCCTAAAAGCACAGACGATTACTGATCATAGTGAGGAAGCACTCCAGCGGCTCGTTACCCGCTTTGTGGTAGCATGTTTCGAGTTCGGCATCACTATCAGCATGAAAAAGACCAACATCATGGGCCAGGATGTTAGTAGCAAATCCCAAATCACCTTCGCCGACCACACCTTGGAAATGGTCGACAACTTTACTTACCTTGGTTCTACCATCTCAATCAAACTTTCCTCAGACGCCGAGCTCAATTTGCAGATTGGAAAGGCAGCAACTGCAATGGCTCACCTAACAAAAAGAGTATAGGGCAACACTATGCTGACAACCAACACAAAGATGAAGGTGTACCAAGCCTGTGTTCTGAGTACCCTTCTCTACGGTAGCATAGCCTGGACATTGTACTCTTGCCAAGAAAGTAGGCTGAATGCTTTTCACATGCGCTACCTTAGACGACTCCTGAGCATCATTTGAAAGGATCACGTCACAAATGAAGATGTCCTGTCTCAGGTGGGTGTGCTAATTATGTTTGCAATTCTGACCCAGAGACGGTTGCGCTGGATGGGCAATGTCTGCCACATGTACGACGGACGCATCCAAAAGGATGTTTTGTATGGCGAGCTTGCCACATGGACGCGGCCCACTGGATGGCCCACCCTTCGCTATAAAGATGTCTGCAAACGTGATCTGAGAAGGCATGAAGCGTCTGCACCACGGACCTAGAATCAACGACATCAGATCGCACCAACTGGCGATCTTCTGTCAAGGCAGGGGTCCTGCAAGCTGGGGAGAGGAGAAAGAGTCAGTGGGAAGAAAAGAAGATCCGCAGGCGGTAGAGGCTTCAGTCAGCTCCTGTTGCCACGACCAAAAACGACGCCTGCAGCAAATGTCAAAGGACCTGTCGTTCCCGCCTCGGGCTGTACAGTCACAGCAGGCGCTGTGCAAGTACAACGGACTGACCAAGGCGCAGATACTCCATTGTCTTCCGAGACAGACGGATGCCAACAAATTGAAGTTTAGCAAACGTGCTGCCCATCTGGCAATGCGTATTGGTTTGTGACCAGTACCACGAGTAGAAAGCAATGTTGTCAAAGCTTGGTGGTCAGTTTGTAATGTGAAACAGCGAATCTACAGGTATTTGTATCACTTTTCACACGCCCAGACGCATGCAAGTGCCTCTTTCCCACTTACAGTGTACCGTGCTTGTTTTCAGTTGTTGTGCGCGAACGCGACTCGAAAGCAATCGGGCGTTCCGCATTGTTCTTTACTTGTATGAGTATGGTTCCTATGCCATGTACAGAGTCATCTGTAGAAACAACTGTAGGAAGATCAATCGGGGTCAAACAGTGCAAGTGTAGTTGAGTTTGTTTCTGCATTCAATTGGGGACCCTTAACAATAGAGGACAATAAGGTCCCCGATTGCCAGAGGGTCCCCGATTGACAACTGTGTACAAAACATATGGGTGGTCTTCTAAAAAAGTTAAAGTACAAACAAAAGAGGAACAATATGGGGTCCCCAGTTGCAGGCAAATACACAATTATGTGCGTTTGAGATGTACTGTTTGAGTGAGGCAAAGCAAGACTGTGATTCGTCTGACCAAATGAACGGAGTGTCCTCACGAAGGAGTGTGCGGAGTGGTTTAATAATGATTGAATAGTTTGGTATGAATCTAGCGTAGTATGATGCAAAACTCACGAATGATCGAAGCATGGATGGGTCTGTAGGTTCAGGAGCATTTAGTAATGCCTCGACATGTGTTGGGTTAGGAGCAAAGCCATTGCATGACAGTGTATGGCCCAGGAAACGGAAACTTGACCTGTCGAAGTGGCACTTGTCTATTGTAACACCCAACTCTGTCAAGCATTTCAGCACTGCATGGAGATTTGTGTTGTGGCCCTTCTGATCGCAACCAAAAATGGCAATGTCATCAAAGTAACACTGTACTTCCTTCAAACCACTGAGAGCACAGGACATGCCTTTTGGAAGGCAGATGGCGCTGAGGCTAGTCCAAAACGAACGCGTTTAAAAGGAGGTCGCTTATAGAAATATCAACTCCATAAACATTGATTGACTGAAAAGCGACTTGTGTTCCTCTAAGATGTGCAAGGACACTTCTTAGGGTCTCGAAGGGCTTGTAAAATGTTGTAAAGCTATATTAGATGGAGTTTTTAACAAACATGCCCCACTGAAATCGAAGGCAGTCCCTGTTAGACCCCGTCTTCCATGGTTTGATCAGGAAATCAAGTCGGCTATTAGGTTGAAGAGGCGAGCAGAAAGGAAGTGGCGGCGAATCAACAAGGCCTGTGACCTTTTATACTACAAACAGTATCAAAATATGGTCACTTTCCTTTTGAATAGAGCTCGTTGTGATTTCTACAAAGAATTTATCGATAATAACAACTCTGATCAAGGGAAATTATTTAGGGCGTCAAAATCCCTTCTTGGGCAATCTGTTACCGCCCCCTTCATGTAGGCCATTTACTGATGCAATGACCCTCGCCAATGAAATGACGGAAAAGATATCTTGGTGGAAAGATATCAAATATTCATACTAAACTTGACAACTTAGCATCTACCAGACTTGCTGGGGTATCTCACTTCATACTTCGAAGCCTTGCAGCCAAACACCCAACCTAGCAGGGAGAGCTAGAGGAGATACTCTGCACCCTCAGCCCTGAATAAGCCTCGTTCTCCGAAAGAAAATGCCTCCTTTAAAGAGCAGCTGGCACAATACCGCAAAAAGCGTAAGGAACAGATTGCTGCAAGGGACAAATCACAGTCTAACCCCACAAGGCTAGTGGCTACACCTAATACAAACAGCTATGCAGATGTCTTGGTCATCGGCGACTCCGTGATCAAACGGCTACAGCCCAGGAGACTGAGCAGGCAAAGAAAGTGATCTGTCATGCGATGCGTGGAGCAAAAATTGAAGACCTTGCACCCAGTGCCATACTTCTCTCAGCAAAGTATTATATTTCTGGGATAATTCTGCATGTTGGAACCAACAACACATCTGACAGCCCAGAAACTATTGCTGCAAAGATCACATCCCTCGGCGAATCACTAACACCTAGAGCAGTGACAATCTCATTGATCATACATCGCAAAAAAAAAACAAACAGCCAATGCCTCAACGCAAGAAAGTAGATGATTCCAATAATTTGCTCAAATCCATTGCAACATTGGGGCTTGGAAACAGAGATGCTACCCATTTAGTCTTAGACGGCGTGCACAACAGGAGTACGCCTATTTGCCATAAACCTAATCCAACACATAATGGGTACGTCATAGAACACTTCTTCACACCGGACCCTTCATCGGAGAACTTTTTTTGGTTTTGGGAAGACCCTGTACTCTGATGTTCTGAAGAAGCGAGTTGACTCGACGGTTCTCTGGAGAGAAAGTGCCCACATCGGAAACGGCGCCCAACCAATCTGAATCAACCACGTCACTCAACGATTCAGATAAGGCCTCTACATCACCGAGACCAGGATGGGAACCGGTATCTTCTGACAGTCAGAGAGATACTCAATCTACAGAACAAGGAACCACAATATACCTAAGGGACGGTGTTATCTACAATCAAAACTCTGAGGGGTTCTCGTTTGCTCATCTTAATATGAGAAGCGTAATTAATCATTTTGAGCATCTTCATATACTAATGTCTAGAAATGCATTTGACATCAACTGCTTAAATGAAACACTCTGTGATGGGTCAATCAACGACAATGAGATCATTCTACCCAATTATTTCGTTGTCAGGAAAGACAGGAACTGGCATGGTGGTGGGGTTGCTATGTATATTCTAAACAATTTTACTTTTATCCGTCGTAAAGATCTTGAAACAGATGACATTACAGAAGAATTTGCTCGAAACGAAATATCATCAATGTCAGTAGGGAAATCAACAGATCCGGATGGGATAAGTGTTAAAATTATCGAAATGGCTTCCCCGTGTATTACCAAATGTCTAACTTGGATTTTTCACCTCTCCATCACATGTGGGAGATATCCCAAAGACTGCAAACTTGCTCTGGTGACACCAATTCACAAGGAAAAAGACAAATGTAGTATGAGCAAATGTCGTCCGATCTCGATACTGCCTATTGTCTCTAAGATTTTGGAAAGGCGGGTGCACTCGTCAGTATACACTTACCTTGAAGAAAATAACCTCATTCCTAGTTGCAAGCCAGGATTTAGACCCTTGCACTCAACTGAAACCATCCTATACGATTTGAAAAATATGTGTTTTCATACTTTGAAGCATAGAGAAGTTACAGGTAGTGAATTTATAGATTCACATTTGATTGTGTTGACCATGAAATTCTTCTGGAAAAATTAAAAAGCTTAACATGTCTACTTCACTAATCGATTGGTTTAAATCATACCTAAGCGAACGTAGTCAGTCGGTAAATATTGAGGGTAATATATCAAAGGTTCTGCCACTAGCCGTTCCCACAGGGTTCGATGTTAGGACCGCTTTTATTCATTATCTGCCATCCAGTATCCCACCAAACTGTAACTTGTATATGTATGCAGATGACTCCACTCTGACGTGTAGCTCTTCCAATATTGATGAAATAGAAAGGAATCTGAATGTAGCTCTTGACAGAATTCTACATTGGTGCTCTAGAAACAAACTTGAACTGAATATAGACAAAACCAAATGCATGCTTATTGGCTCAAGGCAGAAAACTGTCAATACAGAATTAAACCTCTACATTGCTGATAGCACAATTGTCAAAGCAACATCCTGCAAATGCTCGGGAGTTATTATTGACGAAACATTAAGTTGGGGCCCACATGTTGATTACACAGGCAAAGCAGTCTCATCTAAATTAGGTATGTTAAACAGAATCTGGAACTATGTCTGACAAAGTAGCCTTCACACACTTTTCATTAGCTTAGTCATTCCAACTTAAGAATACTGTTGCACGGTACGGGGAGGAAGATACTTATCCCACGATACCATTCTTAACAAATGTCTAAAAGAGAGCTGCACTGATAACCCTCAAATGCACCTCTCGCCCCCTCAGCAATTATGTTTGCTTCACTGAACTGGGTATCATTTTCCGAGAGAGATAGGTGTAAAAAGACTGTTCTTGTTTTTAAATGTTTTAAATGTTGTTTAAATTTTAAACAAATTGACTATATGTATATGACAAATTAAATCTGTTTATGTCATTCACACGGATTCGTGAAACAAGCTTCTCAGTTGACAAGGCACTTAAAGTCCCTTTAGCCAAAAAAGAATGCTAGGCTCAAAGTTTTGCAGTGATTGGTGCAAAAACATTGAACAATTTGTCAGAGCAACTCAGAAGTATACACTCCTTAGGGACATTCAAATCAGAACTACGGAAAGCCACGACCAGTGCCGTGTAGTCCAAAATGTTGATCTATGGAGTTGTTAACTTGGTTGCCAATGTTCATTGGAGCCGGATCGCGAATTTCTCCCGTATTCTTTTTTCCCATAGGGTTTTGGCGGGGTTTTCGCCCATCCCGTGATCAGTATTTAATTAATGCCTTGATTATTTAAATGTTCACATATGTATGATACTTTTAGTGGTTTGAATTTGTAAATATTAATGTTTGTCGTATTTGTCAATTTTACTTTTTGTTGTGAATTTCTAACTATTTTTATTAACTTGTAATGATCGCAGGGCCCAAATGGAAACCAGTTTGCAACTGTTTGGACATACCCTGAGTAAAGAAATGAAATGAAATAAATAGTTTCATTCCTAACAGAACATCATCAAGTGATATTTTGTTTGATCCGTTCATCATTCTAACCGAGTTACAGGCAAAGCAGCTTGGTATGAAATCTGCAAAGCAGTATTGTGCCGTGGATCCAATGCCCACCGATTGGTGAGTGAGTGAGTGAGTGAGTGAGTGAGTGACTTGACGTTCTGCTTCCTGTACTAACTAAAGTGATCAATTTATCTCTCGCGTCTGGCACATTCCCTGAGGATTGGAAAGAGGCTTTAGTCCGTCCTTTGTTTAAAAAAAGGTAAAAAAAGGACAACCTCGACCTGAACGTCGAAACAACTGGCCGATCAGTAAATTTGCAATTTACATCCAAACTAACTGAGAAAGCAGTGTGTGACTGTGACTGTACTCTCACATGTCCAAACATTATTTGTCTCCGGTCTATCAATCATCTCAAAGAAAAACATCATAGTATGGAAACTGCTCTTCCAAAGGTAAAAGATGATATATTGCTGAAGATGAACTGAGAGACAGCTCTTCTAAAGGTAAGAGATGATAATGTAGCGTGTCCTGCTTATTGGGCTCTGACGCTGTCAAGAACCACTCAGTCAAACACAAATCGCCGTTCTAGACAAGAATGCTCTGTTTATTGTCCCGGCCTCAGAAAAAGCTGTATTATGCACACAAGCTCCAGACACGAAGTCTCTGCGGGACTGCGCAGGCGCGAGGTGGGGAAACCGCAGGCCGTTCACATACCAGCGGGGGCAGCGAGCTAGCTCCATGTGGGTCCGAGCTTGCACCCCCACCGACCAAACCCGCCGGCGCTACACCGCCGCCTCTGAGGACTCTTGTTCGTCCCCGAACGAGGCGGCACAACCCGGCAGGCCTGCCCGAAGCCGTCCCGGTCTCCTCTGCGCAGCTTACAAGGCAGAGGAATTAGGAAAGCAACAAGTACAAGTCTGGTGGGCTCCACGGGTCTTCTCCGCTACCACGGGGGGGATCCAGGGGTCCAATGTGGAGGAGACTCCGGTCGCCGTGGCACCCTCTGGCGTTGCCTCGCTGCTCGGGGGCGGACTCCGGTGAGTGGTGTTGATGCTCACAGAGGGGCGGGTCCATCATGGTGTCTGCGTCTCTGGTGGCCCGCTCCTCCTGCAGGGTGGTTCGCACCCCCAGTCGCAGGCGGACCTCCCCCCGCATACGTCACTCAGGAGCCAGGGGGCAGACTCCAGCAGCTCCCGCTCCAAACCAAGGCTGGTAGGTCTACCTTGGTCTGCGTCCCCGTCTCTTCTGAGTAACGCAGGGGTCAGTTCCGGCTGCGGCGGCCGCCGCGGGGCCTGAGGGCCCGGAGCCGCACCGGAAGGCGAGTCCGACTGGTCTCATCGACCCGGCCGCCCCGCAACCCCCGCCGTCGGCGCCGAGAGTGGACTGTCGGCGAGGGCTCGCCCGCAGCAGTTGACCGGGGGCGGGTCCGAGCGGCTCCCTGCAGAGATCAGGCGGGGGGTGATTGCTCCATGGGGAACTCGTCACCCCCCAACTCCCCACCACTGGCGAAGACCTCCGGGACGTCAGGATCCTCCACCCGGACCTGGCCGACGAGGAAATGGTCACAGTGTCAGTGGTGCCGATCCTGCATGTCCGAGCGGTAGAAGCAGCGGTCGCACCCCCGCTCACAGGTATAGGGCCGGTTGGCGAACAGCTCTGGACAAGCCGACCTCAAGTGTCACCACAAGTTGGCCCGCTGGCTGAATTCTCGCTGACAGTGGGGGCATGCCAACCGGTCCATCCCGGGGAGAGAAACAGAGGGAGATTCAGGAGTTAGCGTGGAGCAGAATTGCGCCAGGCGCCAAACCTGCCGCCCCTTGCAAGTCACGCGTGCGCCCCCTGCCTCCAGCTCCCACAGCGATGGCTCCGCCGGCACGCTGCCTCCATGGCTGCTTGTGTCTGAGTTCTCCCTGCTCGTCACGCCACCGCTCCAGCCCGAGTGTCCCGACTTTGCCCTGTCAACAGGTTCCAGTGCGGTCCCTTCATCAACGGGGGGAGACAGAGCCCGCGGGCAGGACCGGGGGTCGGATCCACTGGCTCCTTGCCCCCTGCTCGCGCAGGCGCCTCCTCGGCCAGGGCTCCACGGGCCACGCGCTCCCGCCATCCGAGCTGCACGTCGCCCAGGTAGCACTTGAGCCAATTGTGATGCACGATCTGGGGCTTCGCTTGGGCGGTACGCTGCAGTTTATAGGTCACATCGTTGAGGCGTTGTAGCACCGCGAAGGGTCCGTCCCACCACCACTGCAGCTTGGGGGCGCGACCGACCTTCTTCTTGGGGGTGAACAGCCAAACTGCCTGGCCGGGCTCGAACCCAACCACCTGGGCGCGCCGGTCGTACTGCTGCTTCTGGTAGCTCTGAGTCCGCCTCAGGTGTCGCCGGGCAAACTCAATGGCCCGTGTGAGCCTCGCTCTCAGCTCGTTGACGTAATCTAGTGCCTCGGTAGTCTCCGTCCGCTCCCCCAGTGACCCGACAACGACGTCCAGGGGAAGCTCCACCTCCCACCCAAGCATGAGCATGTTCGGGGTGAGCCTGGTGCTATCGTGCTGGGAGGAACAGCAGGCCATCAGGACGTAGGGGAGATGTTCGTCCCACTCGTCCTGATTCTCAGCCACAAACATGCTCAGCATGGTCTTCACGGTTCGATTGAACCGTTCGACCATGCCGTCGGACTGGAGTGGAACAGAGTCGTCCTGGTCTTGTGGATACCCAACAGCCGGCAGACCCCGCAGAACAGGCCCGCCTCGAACTCCCGCCCTTGATCCATGTGGATCTCGAGGGGTGTCCCGAAGCATGTGATCACCTGCTCCACGAGGGTCTTGGCCACAGTCTCAGCCGTCTGATCCGGAAGGTGAAACGCCTACACCCACTACCATTATGCTGGTGTTCCCGGCCTTGGTTCGAGGCAGGCGTCCGGTGAGGTCAATGGCGATCCACTCCATGGGGCCCCCACCAGGTATTGTCGGAGCAGAGCTCTCCCGGGACGCGGCACGGACTTCTTACAACTGCAGAGATGGCACTTCTGGCATCACTCCTCGACCTGCCATCTCATCTCCCTCCAATACACAGGAGCCTGCCTGAGTCGGGCCACGGTGATTGGGGTGATTGTGGGCAAGAAGTAAAACCTCGGGCACCCTGGCCTGCAGCAATCTTCTAGGTGGGGGCCCCCGTCGGCCCTCAACCACTTCACTTGCAAGACTCCTCGGAAAAGGCGCGGTGTTTCCCAACTAGACCACCAGCTTTTGACCCCGGCGCCGGAGTCGGAGATGTCCTCCCACTCAGGCCGGTCGCTCCCTGCCACCAGCCACTGGCAGACCGGTCCCAGCTCGTGCTCGTAGCACCCCAGCCTCTGTAGCCACGTTTGCTGGCCTTGGCCATCCACGGATCACTGCGACCTAAGCGGGGTCCAAATGCGCCCCCCCCTCCACCGACACCAAA
>NW_019091564.1:0-13880 GCF_001949145.1 Acanthaster planci
CTTTCTTCACAGTAAACCACTTAAGCATTTATTGGCACTCACATGCTTGATATGTTTCACGTCATAAGTCATTCAGTCATTACGCAGCACAGCTGCACACCGACTCATATGCACTGAACATGTTCAAACTGGAATGACGCCAGCTGCCTTATTCTAAACTGACCTTACCTTTTGGAGAGACCAAACCTTGGCAAGCTCTGGTATTGAAAACAACATACAGGTTATGAGCCACTCAAAACTGTCAATGTTTCAATTTTTTCTCCAAAACTGTGGGTACCTCTAGGAAATCACTAAATCCCACCTTCTGGTTAAGAACCATACACTCGTTGGATTGTATTAAATAGCAAGTTGAAAAAAAAAGACAAGATAAAAAATTGGGTTGGCTGGGTGGGTGAACAAATTGGGATAAAAAAGTAAAGCTTAAAATTGATGAATCTGAGTCGCCATCATCACAAAACATCTGATCATGACAAACCCATTTGGGAGCATACATGTACATGTACATGTACAGTATGTACAACAACATGTACGTTCAAGTGAATGGAATACAACGTGTATCAGTTCATACCTCATCTGTGGTCTGCCCGACGAGATTCTGGCCAACTTGGACCAGGTCCTCAGTGGCTCGCAGCACCTGCTGGGCAAAGGGGACCAGGTTGGGCAGCTTTCCCCCTTCCCCCTCTGCCGACTCATTCAGGATGATCAACTGAGAGACCTGGGAATGGTAAACAACAGCTAGTGTCAAAGGTCAATTACAAGGTAGTACATGTACCATGGAACACAGAACTTATCAAAAGGAGCAAAGGATATTCCCCTGCCCTGCATGGTACATGTGCACATGTGAGTCCTTTGTGCTCAATTAAATAAGTGCCAATGCTTAGTCTGAGGGATAGTGTTACAGAAATAGAAAAACCACAAGTAACCCCCTCTTGGTGGACCACCCAGACATGTCAGAGTACCAGGGTGCTGAACAAAATTTGGAAGGGCAAACAAGATTTTGAACAGTAATACCAGGCAGGGGGGAAATACAGTAATTTTTTTTTTCTTGTTTAGTTTGTTTTGGTCTGTGTATGCACGTAACTTTTTAGTCAACTACATGTAATACCTGGTTATGTAGTTACCAGTTATTGGCACAACTACATGTAGTTGGAGTCGTTTTAAAAGATTCATACCATAACCTTATTTGAAATACATTTATTTGGGTTCAATCATAGGGCACTGAAACGTTAATAGTCATCTGTACCTGGGGGCATAAGATGTAAGTCAGCATAAAACAAAAAGGCACCAAACGACTTTTTAAAATACATGTAGCAATTTTAACAAATCAAAAATATTAACTATTTGAAAGACAAAGGTACATTTTCGATGATTTCAGTAAGAACAAAATTCTCAGACCCTTTATCGCGTAAACATTGTTTGAAATATACTTGAGTAATTCTTTCATTTGCATGTCTTTCCATGAAGTTGAGGAATGATTTCTAACAACCGGACATTTTGAAGAACGACATGTACATGTATACGTGTACATGTAAGGGTCAAAGTGTATTGCTTTTTACTGTAAGCCCAAGTCTGAGTAACAAGGACCTTATAAACTGCTTACATGTATTTTAATTTGTTTAACATTTGAACTATCAAACGACAATGTTCAAATGCTAAAAGATGTGACTAGGGGACACTGCGAATTTGGGGACCCTGTTCCTATAACAGAAGGGAGACCTACATGTACATGTACATTTTAACTTTTGGATTCCCCTCGGTAGATGACTGTTACATCATGCTTAATTGAGAGTTGATGATGTGAAAATAGGGCAGGGTTTTGAGTTTTGAAGGAAATTATGAGGGGAAACTGTTAACACATGACACATGGTGAAATCAAATTTGCATGGCTGATTTATCAGTATTAAGTCACTTTTTCTCACAATATGCAATTTGAAATTTCCCCAAAACAGGGTCAGGGTAGTTTAGACAGTGTTGCCTTTGGCTTTTGGGAGGAATGACCAGTTTAGCACATACATGTACACTGTACATGTATCAAAATGACAAAAACTTGGGGTCCCCAAGTTCACAGTATCCCAGGATTACATGTACTTTACGGATGACTCAATCCTATTCTAGCATGTTTCAAAGCATTTTGAAGATATTCAGAACATTCTAATGGAGAACGCTGGCAGTTAAGGAGGTTAATACATTTGTAAATTTTTCAAATATTTTTTTCTCTTTTGTGTTGAAGTGATCTCGCAGAAGATGTCAAAAGTATCATTTCAATATAAGTTTGCTTTCCATCGAACAAAGAAAAACTGATTTGAAGCAGGAATGTTTGGAGATATTTTAATCTTTTTTTGTACATTGTAATGCAGAGCAAACAGGGATTACTAAGTAGACAAAAATAAGTGTGGATTTTAACTGAAAAGCTCAGAGTTCATATTTTTGTAACATCTTTGTTCTCGTTAGTATTACGTACAATTAAGTATTATCTGATTTCTTGTCATGAAAGTACGAGGAGTGTCTACTTTCAAATGTGTCAGTTTTGGACACAAAAGTAACTGCAAGATTTTTATCCAGTCCCATAAACAGGTTTTAGAGACTTTACAATGCGCACCTTTAGTGTGCATGTGGCACACGCCCTGTGTTGGAAAAACAAGACATACTGTACAGATGTCAAAGATGTTGAACCCGGCAAACTACTGACCACCAAAGAATACTGCTAGCATTCGTCTTTCCAATGATTATTATTATTATTAAATTATGATTATTTTATTCAGAAATCAATCAACCAAACAACAAACGTACATTGAGAAAGCTGACGGTTGATTCATTCTGGGATAACCCAAGAAAGCCAATTACATAGGCTTATTTCCATCAGGATCCCGTAAGTACATGTAAAATTACACATATCCAGAACAAACAAAACATGAAAAAACAGTGAATTATCAGCCCATTTACCCATTATTAATTACAATCATTTTCAAAACTCCATATCATTTAAAAATCGGAACAATCAAATACAATAAAAACATTATACTGTCAAAGTCATTTAACCCTCCCCATTTAAAATCCGTCCTATTAATTATAAACACTACATTTCTCTATTAATCGACTTTTTGTGATACATGTAGATGTGACTTTACTTGTTTTTTAAATACAGGAAGACTGGAAATGCTTTTGATGTTAGACAGCAGTGCATTCTAGTCTTTAATAGAGTGTAACAAAAAAAGTATTTGTCCTGGAGTGAGTTGGAACAATGAAGTTAAAAGACTTTGCCTTGTATTATAAGACTGCCCAAAATTGTTATGTAGGCCTATGCAGCTGGATAATTTCCAGATATTTCTGGATGAAAACCTGTCCATGAATGAAAGTTTTTGATCGCGACGCCAGGGACCTTGGAAATTGGAATGTTTCTGTTTGCAGAACCAGACAACCAACTGCAGCTAGGCCTAATTGAAATTAGTATTTAAATTTAGTACATGTATTAACAGTACGTCTGAATACCTGTGCTGCAATTGGAGCTAACACTCTCTCAATTGAGCGTGTTTGAACCATCGACGACAACATATTCCCTGTCTCCATCATGTCCATTCTTCAGCTCGGGGGCTGCATTTTAAACACTGGCGTTTAATCTGACCAAATCCCTGTCAAAGACTGTCACCGCGTCCCTCGAATTCTGCTCGACTGTGATTCTTTTCCAGGTCATAGACCATGCCACTACGGTGTGTCATCGATGAAAAATCGAAGTTAGTCGGGACGACCACACAGACAACATTCAGCCAACCACAAAATCGCTATAGAAACAGGACGCCAAACCCAGCAATTTAAATTCCCAAACAATCGTTTCCCACAATGCATTAGGCCTAACCCAAGATGGCTGCGCCCAGGGCATTTTCCATTTTCCGCCGGATTCCCTGTAATTTTGGTGCTTTGAAAAGAGGATATTGCTCTGAGGTTACAAAGGTGACTCGTTAATATTTTATTGTCTATCTCCCATTTAGAGGTATAGGCCTAATAAGGCCTGAATTAGTTTGAAATGCTCTCGTTGTTGGGCCTTTTCGTTTCATCAATTTCGTGAAAATGTGCCGTAAGTCGTTGCCCCCAAATAATACGTTCACAATTTCGACAACAAAATTACTTTCCAGGTAGGCCAGACATGCCAGACAAATTTCACTAACTCTCTTACTTAGACTGCCTCTTTCCAAGGTGTGCCAAGTTTTTCCTTTTTTCAAAGTGGCTATTATGAGCTTAGGTTTCAGGTTACAGTTTAGAGTTTCAGAGTTTAGTTTTTAGGAAGACAGGTTTCTGTCTTTTTTCTTGCACATGTTGGATGCATTGGAAACAGGAACCAGACCAGTCTACAACCACTGGATCTCAGACTTTATTTAGGCCATGAGAATGAAGTTTTAGATTTGCATCTGGAACATTTTGGAAAAGCATGTGGCTTTTTTTTCATTATTCATTAGGCCTTTTTATTTTTCATGCATACGCATAGTAGTGGCTGTGTGCGGTGCATGACCAGTGTGTTTGCATGTATTGGAGAACGCCATAGTACATGTAGGTAGGGCCTAGGCTAGCCCCAGACACTAGACCATGGGCCAGTCTACTGGACTCCCTCCATATCCTAGGCCCCACAGCGGTCCATTCAAAAAGTGGGGATAGCGGTCCATTCAAAAAGTGGGGACTCGGCGAGTCCCCACTGTTTAGTCTACTGGACTCCCTCCATATCCAAGGCCCCACAGCGGTCCATTCAAAAAGTGGGGACAGCGGTCCATTCAAAAAATGGGGACTCAGCGAGTCCCCACTTTTTGAATGGACCGCTGTGGGGCCTAGGATATGGAGGGATTCCGGTAGACTGGCCCCCAGTCTGGGGCTTGGCGGAGGTGTGCGTAGGTACCTAGGTACATGCACATTTTATACCCCTTAAGTGCTGCATTATGATTTGGGATTTGAAATCTTCTTGATAGCCTCTTTGTGAAACTTATCAAATCTTGTGTAAATAATCAATTTTTTTCGGCGGGCTGTTTAGAGCATGCTGGTGGTGGATGCAAATCTAAAACTTTCATTCTCTTGGCCCTATGTATACATCTTCCATTTAATGCCAATTACAGGATGATAATGAGTGGAGAAGACAATGGAGAAATGTTTAGTTTTATTGTACCCTTTAAAAAATCCTCTAGGGGTATAAAACTATCAAATAGGAAAAGAAAAACTTTTATATAAAGAAAATGTGTTATCTGCTTGAGAAAATAAAGAAAGTGAAGAAGAGAAAAAAGGGAAAAAATCCTAGCATGTGCGCATTTATTCAGCGGCATGTGTACCGCCTGTTCCACCACATTGCCACAATGGTGACAGGAAATTAAAACCCTAAACCAATGATAATTTTGCACTGTTCTAATTATAGAATTTTGAAGTTACGTTACGGTTACCGTAACAATAGCCACTTTGTTTTCTTTTTATTTGCAAACAGAAGAAAATTAACCTTTGACACTGAGAGCTAAAATAGGTCATTGGGCGTGGTGCACATGTTGTTACCTGACTTGTTTTTAGCAGTATGCATTGGTTTTAGTGAACCACATATTGGATATTTGTCCGAGGAACAGAAAGGAGTCATTCTTGGCGTGTACAGCAAAGAAGATGATAAGGAAGAAGGTTTTATCTTCACCAAGGCAGCAGAAGAAGTCAACAGCAGGGTGTCAGGTCGCCTGCAGGAGCTCTTAAACGTGTGAGAACTTTTTCCTTTTTGAAATCGGCTACATGTCTTTCTATGTCTCAATGCAACAAGGTGGAAGAGATGCATCATCCCAGACCTTTTGCATTGTTCAAAAAGTTCATGTACAGGCAATGGCTGCCAGTTCCACTTCACTGTCTGGTCCTGTGTTAGGTGTCAGCTGGGATTCTCAGACCAGCCTGGCATAGTTGACTGGTTAGATCTTTCAGTTTGACAACTGTTTCATACATGTGTTTATATTGAGTAGGCTCTCTTTAATAACTTTATAACAGTAACTTTTCTCTTTAAGGCATATTTACATATGGACATTTCCACAATTTGTCGACACTTTTACGAAGATACATGTACATGTACACATGAAGTACGTCAGTTTGTAAGCCATTTACAAGTAAGATTTATGTTTTCTTCCCAAGCAGTCAGTTGCTCAATTTTTTTTTTCTGTAACCTGTTTGTTTGACAGAGCTGGGCCAACCATAAAGCCAGGCCAAGCAAAGATCCTCTATGATGTGAATCAAGTGGGTATAATTGAGATATTTGTGACCTGCTCTGTGATAATGAGTCATAAGTCGCCAGAGCCACGTTTTGAGTTTTTATTTGTATTGAAAAGAGCGAGTCAAGCTTCCTGTTTTGATGTATCACTCAGTTTGGTATCCCAATGAAAGTGGATAATCCATGGTGAAAACTGCTGTTGGTTCCTATTGATTTACACTGTGCAAAAATACTCGAAAGGACTTTTTACTCCATAGTGGCTCTGCCGACTTGTGACTCATTTTCACAGAGAGGGTCACATTTACTTTTTTGAGGTTCCCTGTAAAGTATTGCCACATGTAATCCCCAACCTCAGGTTTTTGTGTTAAGGTCAGTTGGTACTTGAGATGGCCGTTAAAGTGGAGCAAATTTGACTTCATGAAAAGCACTTTGCTGTGAAGTTCACTTTTAGTTAAAATATGTTCAACCTGTACAAATTTGTAGAATGAATGTTTGATCTGGTATCACAATTTCACATTCGTGTTTGCTTTCAATATGATTCTAGACTGATCAGCGAAGCCACGGTTTCTTTGCACTAGACTTGCAGGGGTAGATCCAAGGAGGCCAGTAGGGGCCATGCCACCCCTCCCCCTAAAAGAGGCCCCCCCTTTTTTTTTCGTTGGAAAAATAATGAGACAAAGGCAAATATTTTGGTCTGTCTCGTTTCCTTTCCTTCAAGAGGCGTGTAAAGCCTAAACATGTGGCCTCCAAAAAGCCAGAAAAGATTACTGGGAAAAAAAATTTGACCCCCCTCCCCCAAAAAATTTAGTTAGGTCTCCTGAAAATGTGGTTCTAGATCCGTCCAGATCTGGACTCATTGCCTTGATGTCATCGATTGTCTTTTGGAAAAATAGAGAGTGTGCCTCTGGGTATTTTAATGCACAGTGTTAGGTTTTTGTATTCATTGAAACAAGTGTGTGGAGTTGTTGTGAAGTAAACAATTAGGTGTGCCCAGATAGCGTACTGTGCTATTTGTACAGAGAAAGTCTCAGGTAGAGACAAAACATCCAAGGGGATTCTCTTCTGAATGATCCGTTCGTGATGCAAAATTTGCTGTTATTTGTCTTTTTGGGGGGAAAGAATTTTGTAATAGAACTACTGTTATGTCCTGAGGGAAAAAGATCAAAGATTGCACTGTGAGGATTTTGACTAATATTTCTTGTGGGATACAGGAAAGAAGTTGCAAGTCTGTGACTTGCCGGCATGGCTAGATAATTTTAGGGAAAGAAATCCACATTCGACCGCTACACACCTTTCATTAATATGACATTAAAACTACATGTACCAAAAAGTATAAATCTGATGAAGAGACATTAATTTAAAAGTGACAAAAATAACAAGTTGTCTTTGAAAGTACTAAGACTTTATCTTTCATAATCAGGGTTTAATTAAGGCAAATGATATAACAAACTGTTGAAGGGCTTCGCCTTGGATGCCATATGATCCATCCCTCCGAGTAAATAGTGCCACGGTGCCATTCACAGTCATTCACAGTCAGTCAATTAATTTGATGGCAGCGTCGTCTGTTTATTTTCCCTTTTGACAGGATTTCAGCTGCGTGGCAGTTGTGGGTCTGGGCAAGCAGTCGGCAGGGTACAGCCATGTGGAGCAGGTCAACGAGGCCAAGGAGAACATTCGAGCTGCGGTTGCCGCCGGCGCCACCCAGCTCAGGGAGTCGGGTGCCAAGTGCATCAGCGTGGACCCTTGCACTGATGCACAGGGTGAGTGGACGTATGCCTAATCAGCCCTCCCTCAAACTCACTGTCGTCTAAGTGTTTGGTTTAGATATAATGTTTTACATAGGTATAGTGGGGTTGTTTTTGTTTTGCGGACCTTCAACAATGTACGATACAGTCAACTCTTGCTTAAAGAACACTGTTAAACAAATACTGTTATAAACAGCATGTTCTGAGGATCCCCATTTCTTAAATGCTTGTGTTTCCTTCGTTTTTCAACTCCTTTATACCAAAGTCCCGGTTGTAACAAAGAAATAACGAGAGTTGGCCGCACTTTCAAACACTGTGCACTCAGTGTTGACAGCGCTTTTGGGACAAAACAATTCACAGACTTATCAGAGGCATCTTACCATGCGACTGCCGAGCTTGCTAGAGTCAACTGCCCAGTTAAAAACCAGACAAGCAGTGTACACTGCAGGCCGTAATGTTTATAATTTTTGGTGTCAGGGAGGACCCAATTTGTTACTGTATTTGTGGTCATTTAAATTACATAAAAAGGGTTAGCACTTAGTGGTGTTCCACTTTGTCTTGTCGTTTTGGCTGTAACTTTTGTCAAAGTCAGGATTTTCGGCTAAAAATAATACTGTGTCCCGGGCTGGTCCATTGTTCAAAATACCAACCGCTGGTGGATTGCACAGAGCATATAAAAGAAACTAACAGATTTCAAAGGGTTATTTAGTTTAGGAAGTAAATTTAGGAAGTTATACTGTCCGTACCAAGACTGCAGTGGTTTCTTTTCCTACACAGCTGCTGCAGAGGGAGCTAGCCTGGCTCTGTTCTCCTACGATGAGCTGAAGGACAAGAGCAAGAAGAAACCCAAAGTGGAGCTGGACATACTCGGCGACCCAGAACTGTAGGTTTGAGCCACAAAGAGTTTGGACATGCGGTCCAGAGGATAAAGTCACCTTAGTCTAATCCACACGGAGGAGTGTTCAGTCTTTGGCATTCAGATGGACTGGGAGACTTGTGCAAAGTTGTCTTGTGTCTGTTCCTTAAAAAGGACTGTACATGCTTTCCCAAAAAGCAAAACTGTTCCAAGTCATTTGGTTCGTCATGCCAGGGTTTATCTCCGTTTTCCTTGGTGTAAAACAACTGAAAATATGTTTACTCCTCCCTGGATGGGATGCCAGGTCGCTTTCCAATTAAGGCCGGTACCTTTCATGCTCCTGGGTGGAGAGAGGCAAGCAAGGGTTAAATGGCTTGCCCAAGGCCATAATTTGTGGCTAGCAGCTAGATTAAAACTCCTGCCTCTCTGGTCAGGAGTCACAAAGCTTTAACCCCGCTCCCAAAGGGGTGCACAAACTGATGAAGATCCCTTGAAAGTTTGCAGCAGGAAGAAAAGTGTAAAATTCATTTTGTGTTTCTCTGACAATATTTCATGAGCAAAACAGTAAGCGGAACGTTGCAAGAATATACATGGGATATGTCCCGGCCGAATAATCTTAGAAATTTTGGTACCATGGAAAGCTAGTGCACGGCATACCTGCTATTAGACCAGTGGCCTGGGTCTGATTCCATGCCCTGGTCATACGTGATTCAAGTTGGCAGTTACCTTTTTGTCCTGCGCCAGGTTTTCCCGGTCCTGTCATTTTCCTCCATCCGCAAGAAAAACACTTACGTGCCTAGTAGGTGCTTTGACATCCCCTCTGCTTGACTGTACTACACATTAACTTTTCTGCTCAGCCTCAGCCCAAGAAGAGTTGGGGGGAGGGACGTCAACAGTTTCTGTGAAATTGTCAGAATGCGTTTATTCTGTACCGAGCCAATAGGATTTTTTGTTTTCAGTAATGTCTTTCAATGACTTTGGCACCGCTGTTATGAAAAATGGAGGCACCGTCATGAAATGTCAACACGTCCCAAACAGATGTCCCAGAAATGTTAACTTTTGCTCATTCACGTGTTCAATGCACATGGGCTGACATGTATGCAGGCGTAAACTGTAAATGACCATAACCCCCCCCCCAAAAAAAAAAACATGTTAGATAGAGTTGAAAGTTCGTAGATTTACTCAGAATCATAACTCTTCACATGCAGGGGTGAGATTTCTTGGCTTTTGAGCTGATTTCAGCTTTTTTTGTTTTGGATTTCAGCTTTTTTTCTCACTTGTTGTGTACAAAAGTACAGGAGATGTTCACAGTTCAGCTTCTTTATGTTTTTTTTCAGCTGTTTTCAGCTATTTTTATCATTGGTCGATCTCACTCCTGCACATGCTTGTCATGTTTCAAAAAGATCAGGCTCAGGTCAGCCGAGAAATCTGCCATGCCAGTGAGATGGCCCCCAAATCCTGGCTCTCTGAGGGTAAAGGCTGCAAAAAGAAACAATTCCGCCTTCCTCTCCCCCCCGACATCTGTATCTTTCAAAACACTGTCTCCGTAACCTTGTGATTCTCAGGTCTGCCAAGGACCAGTGGGCCAGGGGCCTGACCTTGGCCGGCAGCCAGAACTTTGCCCGGACACTGATGGAGATGCCAGCCAACCGGCTGACGCCCAGGCGCTTTGCCGAGATCACAGGCGAACAGCTGCGGATCACCAAAACCATCGTCACTAGAGCACAGTATGTGGGCGTTAACACAAAGCCAGAGTGATATCTTAATGATGTGTGCACACGTCAAGATTTGACGGTTTCAACTTTTGCAATAGACATTCACACGCATGCAAGTATAACAAAATATGAAGTACAAATTAAAATGCCGTTGACTTCTCCATGTTTTATAGTTATTATGCCCCAACTAATGCACAGTTTTAGCACTATTTCCTCGTGGAATACCTAGATAAACATTATTTGCAGATTTATTCATTGTTTTCCCGGTAGCATTGCATGCGATTGCGGTACCACCTGTCTTTATTCCAGCGTTATAACTCGTCTTGATTAAGCAGGCATGCTTGGAATACTCATCCGGCTTACATGCTCAAATATCGATACAGCTATTGAAAGGTTTTTCGTAAGAATAGTTTCATCGTTTTGGTACCTGCTACTACATCTGACTCGGACCAGCCAGCCGACCCTGGCAAGCTTGGTGGTTGAAGACGTCTGCACCAGTTAGCAGGAGGTCGTTGGTTCGAGTCCTACCCGAGTAAGCTTGTGAAAATTTTCATAAGCTCTTGGGCGAGCACTGAGCATACAGTGTTGATGAATATATGTCAGTCTATGAGCAAAACCTGTAATTAAAAACAGTTTCATAGGTCATTTCATGGTATGGGTTGGAGAAGAACGTTGTATGCCAGGCATGCAATCAACTGACTTACCTCACAGACTGGCCGAATAAGAGATAAGTCTTACCAGTAATGGACACATGTATTTTTGTTCCACCCAGTACCCAGCAGTGGGCTCTGGAACAGGGCATGGGCGCCTTCCTTAGTGTTGCCAAGGGCTCGGATCAGCCTCCGATCTTCCTGGAGATGACCTACAATGGAGCAGACCCAGAGGTCAAGCCACTTCTCCTGATCGGCAAAGGGGTGACCTTTGATAGGTACGGTGTCTTTTTTTATATTGCCATGGTGGTTTGACTTGAACCCCTACTGCCACTGACCTCAAGCCGTAGGCTGTGGGTGAATCGCTCATTAAAATTCAGCTATGTTTGGAATTAGCACATCTGTGAGTCTGTAGTCAATGTTAGTATTGTTATTATTAATTAGTTTTGGTAATGACACCAAGGATTCCTCAAAAGTGATCTAGGCACTGTAGCTTGCAAGCCTGAAGAAACCTGTAGAGAGGAGAAAGTGAGAAGCAGTTACAGTTTTAGAGGTGGGAGGAAAACCCTAGAGGCATATTCTTGGTAAAACCCACGCAATCAGGCAGGGACTGAAAACCCAATCCTCATGTGGACTGAGCCATTAATCGAACCCGGACCGTAGACGTAGAAGGCAAGGACAGAAACACTACGCCAACCTGACTCATGGGTTAGAAAAAAAATTGGAGTGTGTTCAGCTAATCAGTTATTCATTTATTCAAGCATATCAACCATGCATTTGAGACTTTCTCTTTTTAAGAGGTCCAGTGGGAAACACATGATAATACACTCTGAAGGGATTGCTGTGGAAAATGGAAGGCCTTGGAGTTAAGGTTTTCCTTATGAATTTATGGAACACGGTATTTCATATTTATTTTTTTCTTACTTCTTTTACAGACACACTGCATTGTCAGAAACTCATCATTTACAACAAAATGGGGAACAAAATATCTCAATTTAAAGTTTGCTGGGTTCTGAAACCTGTGATTTTTAAAGAATTGATTTTGCCTGATAAACAAACATACACCTAAGTATCGATTGTTCTCAGCTTATACAGTGAGTACATCTACTATGAACGCTTTCCTGTCAAAGCGCCCACAACTTCAAGTGTCACTCCCTAAATTCATGTCATTTGCAATAAACTAAAAATTCTCGTTTACTCACATGCCTGACATTTTGAGACAGCATCATACTTTGCAAATTCAGCAGAAAAGTTTGAATCAGCCAGGAATTAGGCAAGTTATTTAGTACTTCATGCTCAACTGTGCATTGTTACATGCGATATTTGGGCCCCATGTTATGTTGCATCTCATTGGAATTAAACGTAACAGACCTTATTCAAAACTTTCAAAGACGATTCAAGCGCTGAAATGCATTTATTTCTCCCCCGTACAAACAGCGGCGGCATATCCATCAAGCCAGCCCAAAACATGGAGGCCATGCGAGCCGACATGGGCGGAGCGGCTGTGGTTGCCGGTGCACTGGATGCCATAGCAAAGTTGCGGCTGGCCATCAATGTGGTCGCCATAACACCACTGTGTGAGAACCTCTTGAACGGATCGGCCAACAAGCCGGGGGACGTCGTCAAGGCGATGAATGGCAAGACGATACAGGCAAGTATCCGCACACGTGATGTGTAAAATCAAGTTCATGATCTGGTAACTTAGGATTAGGAGGGAGAGAGAGAAGTTGGGTTTGCCAGTCCCCACCCAATCACCCCTTCACCCCCCCAAAAAAAGAGAACAAGAATAGCAGTGAAAAATGCTCTCAACAGCAAAAGCAAGAATGAAATTGATTTAAGCACCTTAAATTGCTTCCAAGTTATCCTACTTGTTCCTCTTTAAAAGGCAGGTGTTTGTACATATTCAGATGAAAATTGGTGATGAGTCCCATGCACCATACATTATATGCATGCAAACTAGAGCATGCGTGCTTTGTGTCTCTGTGACCTACACACGTGTTAGTGTGCTGAACGACATTGCCTGCTTTGCTTACGAGAAGTTGGTGATGGTTGCAAAAAGCCACAGTTAAGACGGGTGTGACTTCCCATCAGAAATCTGATTCTTTCTGCTCCGCTCACAAGTTTCCCCTTTGAGATACATGTAGGTTGCGGAACTGTTGCATGAAGTGGCATCTTGCATGCGCGTGAGTCTGCACACCCACGTGCTGCCCAAGTCCCTCTGACCCGGGTCATCCTTACTGAGCAAAAAAAAAACCTTGGTTTATACGCCAAGCCCATGTCTTTTTAACTTGCAAACCATGCTTTTATGACCACCCTTTGCCCCAAAACAGCAACTTCCAACAGGATTGGATGCATCGTGTGCATCACAAACGGACAAATAGAAATTAGTGTCCTCTTAGTGCAATTTTTGACAGCAAAAACTGGCGGAAGGTTTTTCGACAGCTGGTTTGCTGTAACTCCTCAGCATTGTCTCTCATTGTGAAGCATTTATCATTCATCACTGACACTGAAGGAGGGACACCAAGCGGTGCAGCCAAGGTTATGGCCCATCAGGAGATAACTTGGGGAGGAGCTGAATGATGCTGTGGGAGGTTGGGGCCAATGAAAGCAATAATCCAAGGTCACCTAAATTATATTAGGGTAATTCCAGAAATTAGGGGTCCGTTTTTTTCGTGTCCCTGTCATATCTGACGTATGATTTTGTAAGTT
>NW_019091564.1:14062-45637 GCF_001949145.1 Acanthaster planci
AAATTTCTGGAATTACCAGTACCTATTACTAATATGTGCTTCTTAATCTACTAGTTTCTCGTGTCAATGCTGATCCATGTCAGATTTAATACAAACAAATCAAAGCAATTTTAATAAAGCGATGAACTAACAAGTTAATATGCCAGCTACACAGGTACATTAATGTACATTGCCTGCATTGGGGCATTTGCTATTTTGTCTTCTGTTTGCCACATTTCCCGAGGGGGCGACTGAGGGGGCAACAGTGTTTGATGAAGGCACCCCCCTCCCCCGGCTACGCCCAGGAAACACCTGTGATGGATTTTTTTTTTCTTCACAGATCGATAACACTGATGCTGAGGGGCGTCTCCTTCTGGCTGATGCCCTGTGCTACGCCTGCAGGGAGTTTGAGCCCAGGGCTGTGATTGACCTAGCAACACTCACAGGTGAGAAGTCAATTAGTAAGCTCAGCAAGTCTGTTCTTTTTACTTCGTCCTACCAGACTAGGTTGCAACCCCCCACCAATGCTCGAAACAGGGAATTGCCAGAATAGTCAGGGACAGATGTAAGTTACTTGGATGCCCTTTGATTTATTCCCAAGCTTTTTGTGATCATCAACTTGAGAAAAGATCTTCATTTGTCTTGCCTCTCAGGAGCGGTGGATGTAGCCTTGGGTTCAGCCGCTACGGGTACCTTTTCTACCTCAGAGACCCTGTGGTCAGACCTTCATCAGGCCGGTGTGGAGACCGGCGACAGGCTCTGGCGCATGCCCCTCTTCCAGCACTACTCCAGTCAGATGACTGAGAGCCACCTGGCAGATGTCAACAACATTGGCAAGCATGCAAGGTCAGTTCAGTCGACATGTTCAATACCAAATTTGAATAACAAAACTTTTGAGTTCAAGGCCTTTGAAAGACTCCTGCACAATCAGCAGGAATCTTCAACTTTTTTCTGTTTCCTCAGCCTGGCAAATAGAGCATTAAAAATCAATCCAGAGAGATCCATTTCCTCTTTCTAAGGCAAACTAAAAACAAAACGACCTCGAAAATTGGCTTAGACTCACTGTGTTGGTGCTGAATATAACATTGCCGATACAGAGGCAGATTTGGATTCTCCATCACTGGAAGTAGAAGAGGGAGGGTTGATATCGATGGCGTTAAAAACCACCCAAACTCTCCACCAATAGGGAATGGGTAAACTAGCATGGGCATACATGAATGTGCTGTAAGGAGTTGTTAAGTACAGTGCGAAGAGCAGCCTCCAGACAGATTGGACCCACACAGTCACGCCACAATTACTACAAGGTTTGAAACAGCATCATGTCTCCCACAGGTCGGGGGGATCCTGTACCGCAGCCGCATTCCTGAAAGAGTTTGTTACGGTTCCGGAGTGGGCCCACCTGGACATTGCTGGAGTCATGGAAAACAAGGACGAGATTCCTTACCTCGGCAAAGGCATGACAGGTAGGAACTCCTGACCAGTGCGGTTGCAGGTTGAGAACGAGCAAAGAAAAATTGGCCGTTGCCTCAGAATGGAAAGGTTAGAGTTTGGCCGTGCTGTGCCTCAAATAGGGGACTGAACTTGAACATCATTTGCTTGTTTTATCCTCTAAATGGTTCCAACCAGCACTCAATCAGTAATGACACACTAACTAATTGAAAAACTGTCAAAGCAGAGCTGGGCAGCTCACTTGGTAGAACACCGATGCAACGCTCTGAAGGTCTGAGATTCAAACCCCTGTGTATTTAAGTTTTTTGTTCAACCCCATGTTTCTCCTAAATTTTTTCCAGAATACCTCTACAAGGGGTCTTTCGTACTTTAGGCTTTGCATGTTCATTTTGGAGGGTGAAACTGGCAGATGTTTGATTTTGTGAACAGTGAGCCGCGTCGGTATTCCATTCATTTGGTAATATCAATACACGCATGTGCACGGCATGCCTTCTAGATGTATAAATTCCAACATCTGTGTTACGGTCATACGCTGGCTTCCATGTGTGCTTCATTCTCGACTGACCTTGCCTTTTTGAACGCACTGAACTGGCTTATTTTCAGTGTACTTGTACAAGTAATAAGCCAATTGGGTATTTTTTAAAAAAAAATGAAGGTCATTCAGAAACAAAATAACTGAAGTCATACCAGCTGGTTTTTGTTTTCCATCATACTGACAGATCCGACCTTATGCAGATATATTGTTTTCAAGTGATCGACGACGCACTGCATCTTATGCATGTGCCGTCGGAATAGCGAACTGGCTCATTCTTTTGCTCGTGGCTTTCCAACACCTGTTTTTGTTTTATTTAAATTGTTGTTTTTCCGTCCCCTTCAATTATGTCTTGCAGGCCGACCCATGAGGACGTTGGTTGAGTTTGTGGCGAAGATGGCCGGCCAGTCTTAAACGTGCCAACGGAATGTCCAAGAAGAGAATGCTGAATCCGTGTGATCACAGAATGCACATAGTGCATAAAACCAACATAATTGCTTTGAATTGTGTAAATATGCCATGCAGAAATTTTTCTTTTCACTGAGGCAAAGCCAGAAGCTAAAGGAATGTAGAAAGTTCCATACACGTGGATCACCAAAGGCAGCCATGTTTTCCGTTCCACAAGTGAAAGCAAAAGCAATCAGTGTCATGGAGCGTCACCAGAATTTTATCTGGAGAGGGGGGAGGAGTAGAACCCATTTTTTCCAGGGGAAAATTCAGTAGTAAATCAGCTATGAACTGCCAAACCATTTACAGTGGGCAGGGGTGGGGTGGGCATTGTTGAGGGTTCTGATTGGAAATTGCTGATTTCATCCTCTTTCAATTTTTTTTCTTTTTTTTTCTCTCCCCCCACCCTTTTGTTTTCGGGGGGACACACCCCCTTGCGATGTACATGTACATGGTCAGTGTTTGTGTTTTGAAAGCCTCATCCAGAACTCCTATGGTTAAAGAGACATCCGTTGCATGATTCTAAATCATATTTAAACGGTTTCCTCTTTTAATTTATAATTCACTGAAAAATCCATTCACACTTCTTGATGAAATGTCTGCACCGAACCTGGAACATCAAGTCATTGGCGAACAAAGTTTGCACAGTTGCACAATGTGCTTGCATGCATGCATAAGTTGGAACCAGTGGTCACTGTCAAGAACATTATTTTGGTCACTGTCAAGAACATTATTTTGACCTTGAAGCAGCTTGCAGCAAATTGCAAACTCCATGTGACATTCAGCCAGTGAGGAAAACAAAATCCACATGTATGCATGAGGTATTTAAGGAAACATTTGTGCACGCACAGATTAAGCAACTCTATGAAGTATTCAGTCGATTTGCATTGATAGATACCGTAACATTGACCTGACATTTAGCACCGACAATTTGTCAAAATTTGTCTATACTCATCCCACCCATCACATTGCCACTTGAGTGGGCATATAACTGTGTTGTAGTCATGACCACCACAATACCATGCACAAGACAAGTGGCAGGTCAATGGGGGGAAAATGACAAAGGAATGCTTTTGTTGCAGTTCATTTGGATAGCTTGTGGTGGTCAGTGGTGGTCTTGTGAAGGTCTTAAGTGGTCTAGACTACAACACTGGCATATACGAAACCTCAGTGTGAAGTCAGAAACTTTGTCGATTGATTTCATAAAGCTAGTTTAAATTATCACCACACCCAGTGGTGCAAATGTTAGTTTATTCTAATTTCTTTTTTCAGTACAATCATAATTGACAGGCAGACATTACGAACTGCTCCTTTTAGACTGTGTGCTTGAACATAGATTGTAGCAAGGTGCACCAATTTTATTCCCCGAACAATGCAGCTGTAATGTGGTCTAAACTAAAAAAAAATAGGAAACTTAGGGTCAGTTTGCGTGATCAAACGTTTTGTGTAAACCATCAGGAACTAACACACAGAGCTCAGTGAATAGCTCTTTGTTCTCTGGTATAGTAAGCTGTCCTACAATATGAAAGTTTAATATTATATTAAAAACAGAAAATACAATGCCTTGTCCTATGAGAGATATGCATAGTAAAAACATCACTGTTTGTGCAAGTGGTACTTCAAAGATACATATTTACAAAAATTAGCCATCATTTTATGGGACAGTTGGCCGTAACAATGATTAGGTAAAGTGCTTACCAAGTGGATACAAAGATCTGATCAAGTTTTTCAGTATTCACTTAATTTTCATCTTATCTGTTAAAAGTTTGAAGATCCATGTTGTCTGTTGTGCCAACATTATATATCATGCCTAAATATATGGTTTCTAGATATATATATTTAAATCTCACATCAAATTCTCTCATTTTTCTGTTCAAAAACAAACTGAAAGCAATCAAGCAATCAGAAATCACCAGGAGGGCCAAGTATCTGAGAAAGTGATAAGATGTAATATTCACAGAAATGAGAACAATAGATCTCGAATGTAGTCAGATTAAATGGTTACCGCATTTGGTAAGTTCCCCATTTTAGTTTGTCATTCCATGCGTTCTTTGGATTCTCATCTTACGTTCACTTTCATAGATTCCTTATTTTGTTTTTACCAATTGATAACGTGAAATAAACATGTACCGCTAATCATGATATTGAGAGAGAACTTTAAATTTCACTTCAGTTCTTATTTTGTCTACTGCCCTGTCCAAAGAAATGACAGTTACAATTCAATTTCACATTGGATGCCTGAGTTTTCCCAGTGTGCGAGTTTTCAGTTGTTTTATAAGCCCATAGCAGGAGAGGACGCTATTTTCTTGGCAACAGAGGCTCCCGTGGTCGGAACTGAACTTCGCTGGCTCACGAATGACTAAGAAATGCACGTCACGATCACATCACTACCAATAAACTGAACACCTCAACCAGCGTGGTTCTTTTCAACCGACGAGGGGGTGCTTTTGCTAGAGGCGGATACCATAATGCAGCTCGGACAAACCACACGTCACGCCAGTTCTGCAAATGCTTATTCGCACAAAAATGAGCTTGTTCAAATTTTGCAACAGCACATGCCTAAAATGAAAGGCATCCAACGTCATTCAGGAACGGCAAGATGCTCACGCGTGAGAATGCCTTATCAGCACAGCCATGAGCCAACTTCAATATGGTACATGCGTTTTTCTCGAATGGCGTTGCTTTTTGAAAATACAGCACTGGCTCGTTAAAGAGACTTATGCAAGCCATTTCATAAATTTGAGACTTTGCTGGAGATGAATATACATTATTTTCTAGCCAATTAACTGTGGATCATTTGGAAATAAGACATTGGTAACTGATATACATGGAAGATGGTCAACAGGCAAAAAATCTGGTTCTACTAGGCAATGGGTTGAAGAGCTGACATATGTCACAAAACCAGTTACATTTTACTCAACTTTAGTTAAAATAAAAATAATTAATTACAAGTTGAACTGAAAAACCTGATTTTAAATGGTTTAATGTCAAACCGATGTACAAGTTTACATTGAGTGTTTAATGAATACCAATGAAAAGTGGCAACTGTAACTCTCATTGCAGACAAAATATCAGCTCACAAAATGAAGTTACATGTCACTTCAAATGGAAAATTTAACAAAACTAAACTGTGGCATGAAACGGCCACTACAATTGGGGGCTAGCTCATGTATTTTGTGCAAAGTGGCAAACCTGAACCCAGCCAAAAGAAAGTGCACTAGACCAGCGACTGACTCACCAGGACTGGACTTGTTCCAGTGGGCATCTGGAACCGTGGACAAGCTCAGTGGTCGATGTACAGACATGCACGTCACTAAAGTAGAAATCCACTAATCGTGATGCGATTCCCTATGGAGTGCCCAGGAGCAACTTCCGGTTGACATAGGGATTATTCCACAGCGAGCTGGCTCCTAAAACTGGGAGTCTGTCTATCATAAAGCTTTGTACAATAGCAAGTTACCAAGGCAACTGTCTATTGCGAAGATGCACTATACACAGCATGAATGCTAACCCTTGCACTGGTGCAAGAACTGTATGCCACGTGCAACTTCAACGCTTTCAACGCTCTGAGGCTTACCACAGCGTAATAGTTGCTACAGTGAAGGGCCGTGCGAAGCGGTTCAGTTTAAGTTCAGCATACAGTCACCTCGCCAGACATGTGAAATATGGGTTTGGTTCTGCCTTCAATGTGACGCTGAATGATAGAGCACAATAACATCCCACATTGGGTTGGGGTCCCTTATTGAAAAACCGAGTGCAAATCCTATGGGAACTCTGAAAAAAGTCAAGACATAGGAGGCCAACTGGACATCTGATGACGGAAGGTACCCACACTTGCATGCGCATATACAAAGGGAATGGAAATTTTCATGGCTCAACCCGTCACCTGCTGCCATGGGCATACACTGCTGGAACGTGTTACCATGCTCTACATGAAATGGTCACAGAAACACAAACACTCTGGCATAAACAGGTTCTGGCTCCATTTCAAAGTTCAACTTGGCAGCGCAGGGGGGACGAAGGCATCACCGGCGATGGGGACGTCATATCACCTACGATCGAAGCTCCCTCCGATGCTGGACGCAGCTTGCTCCAGGTGGGCCAGGGGTCCGCTGAGCGGTACCGGCGGCTGGTGGGGAGGGAATGCCACGCCCCGGGGCCCCATCTGCCGGGGCGACTGCTGCACTGCCTGCTGCTGCTGTTGTTGCTGCTGTTGGGCCGAGGGCGGAACGCTGCCGTCCGACTGCTGCAGCATGGCCAGCCACTTCTGGATGTTGACCTGCTGCTGTTGGAGGAGTGCCTCCTTGCGTTGGAGCTCTTGCTTCAGCTCTTCGATCTCCTGGGGGAAGGGAATAACACACAAGGTGGTTACGCAAGCAATCTGCAACACCGAAAAGCCTTACTGTGACAAAACGTTGCCCCTTTCCCCCCACCTTTTCCAATTCCTCTCCCTGAATGGGTACTTTGTCCTCCCTGTGGGATGTGTGGCCCAGTGGTTAGGGTTTGTACATGTGCGTCACAGGATCAGGATTATCAATCTGTGGTAACCTCGGGCAAATTGCCTTTCTCCATCCAGGGGCACTGACAGATACCTCTGAGGGCAGAGATGGGAGCTGTTTGTGCCTGAAGGGGCAGCATCGAGTTGTACAACCCCTGAGTGCTGAGGTGGCTTTCGGAACGTTTATAAGCACCCTGAGCAGGGGTAATAATTTGCCTTGAAGGGCCCTTGAGCACCAGTGTAGGGCTGTGCCGAATATCAGAATATTCGATCGATTGTCTTTGTTTGTTCAACAATCTGCCGGTCGGTATGACCGAATATTCGGGTATTCGATCAAATTGAAGGTCGAATATTCAAATAGTGAATTATTGGAACTGACTCGGCCCTACACCAGTGCTGGTTGACACGAGCAAGTTCATAAAGACATACGATTAAAAACTACACTACTCTTCTACCGGCATCCTTGCACACACCTCTACGACAGGCAGTTCAGGCCTGGTGACAGACAGCATCTGCTGCCTCTGCAGGAAGTAGCTCTCCAGCTCCTTGGCTACGTCCAAGAATCGCTGGATTCCATGCTCTACGGCTGTTGAGGAAATTAGACAGAAAGTGCTGACACCTGCCTTGTGCTCAAAATCACGAGCATCTACATGTAATTAATAGGGCAATGTGACAGATAACACAACCTTTTAAGTACAAACAAAAGATTGAAAGAGGGTGACTTTTATGGTGTCAGTAGTACGCTCTGAATAACACTTCATCTTCGTGTTCCGAAAAAACAGAAATCACTGAGACTAGTGGACCATTTTACTGAGTAAGCCATTTTGGATATTCTTCACATCCGTGTTCTGCATTTTTAACTGCTGAATGGGCCGCTATCAGTCTATTTTAGGAATTTGGTGGATTTTTTTTCATGAAACACTCCAGTATGTTTTTCCAGACATTTCTAATAGAAATTCATTTTATTCCTTCAATGATACCCTCAAGTTATAAAAAAGAAAACCAAAAATGACAGTTAACTTCACTTCAATTTCACTAAGGCTGACTGAAGAATAAGATTCATTCTACCCACAAGCATTGGTAAAGACAGGGCCTCCATTTTCAATGAAAGTCAGCAGTGTACATTTTAGTGGTTAAATATGGGGCATGATCGCTCGATCTCTTTGCGCTGCACGTCAGTCGATCCACTTCCCTGTTTTCTGAGAAACTTTCAACTGTGACTTGGAAAGGAAAGCTGGCTGGTGGAATTATCCATGGATTTGTGCAGCACGACGGACCATTACGTAGAGATCGAGAAACGCAACAGATCAACCGACCATACCCAAGAGCTGTACGCTGAGAGTATAACAGGACAATTCCACGTGAAAGTGGAAACTTGGTCAAGCTGTTACTGCAATCAATATTAATCATAATTCAACAACGACAGGAAGTTTTACAAAACAAAGAACTAGACTTCAAGGTAATGGTACTACAATATGAGAACTCATCAATATTTTTGATAATGATAATAATAATAACAATAAGGGTATTTATAGAGCGCCTTTGATGTGGATCAAAGCGCTGTACATCAAAGGAAAAAAGACAATCAAACAACAAAAAGGCAAAGGATTAATGAAAAGGCTGACTGACAAGGAAAGTCTTATTTCCCTTGTTTTTTATCAAAACCTCTTATTTATGAACTACCTACATGTTAATGTATTACAACGAGCTTGGCGACAGCGTGACCAAATTTCCACTTTGTATGGAAGTGCCAAAATGCCATCTTACTTGTTCTAGTTTCTTGGGAATCGACGACATTGAGGTGGTCTTGGGCTATCAAGGTCGAGAAGCATCCCTATTTCAGAAGTAATCAAAATAAATACAAGTACATGTAATACATGGAAAATTTTGAATCAGCATTGAGCTCCATTCCTCATGTTCCTGTATTAATTAAAGAAACCGAAAATGTTCTTTTCATTCTGTATTTGCATGTAAACTGTGTGATGTACATGTTATTATATGTATGGGGTAGCAAGCAAAACTGTTGAAGGTGTATGCTGAAATTCTCTGAGATTAACTTCGGAGAAAGAGGGAACTTTGGGATAAATAATAACAGCAGCTTGAACACAATACCCAGTGGGATCACAAATGCTGTGAGATACTGCTTTGGTAGACCGTCACTGATTGGTTGATGACAAGTTTGATTTCAAGAGCCAATCCTGGAATTATCCAGAGTTTCATTTACTGTGGGAGTAAGCTTGGCATGTAACTATGTTGACAGCTTGACAGCGGTGCACGTGCCAGTCGTCAGTCTGCGTTGCTAAGAGAAAATATGGAAAGAATGTCGCACTGTTCTCCCAAACTGCTGTTCACAGTTCAAGGAAACTAGGCCAACATACTGGTATACGGTGCTGAATTACATGGACATGATGGAGGAGAACAGTTGTGTGAGGTGGCACACGTACATGTAATTTAGTCATGAGAAAATCTGGTTTTAAGAATAAAAAGGACTGGGATTCCCTCTTCTCACAAATACGCATGCACTTGTACCTGGAAAGAGATCCATATTATACGGACGACACTTGACGCCCCATGCCAAAACAAACATGTATGAGCAGGTCGGGGACCAATCCACAATCTAGCGATGATGCCAAACTATGCACACGCTGCTCGATTGTGCGATGATGACTTAAATTTTTAACTTTTTTTATCACGGTTCGCAGATGACATCGATTGATCAAATTTACAGGAAACATGATCCCCAGATGTACATGAGACTTTCCTTTTTCGGTCGAATCTTGCACTGGAGGTGTTGAATTCAGTGGGTAGGCGAGTCCAATTCTGCTGATGGAAATGTTTACGCGTAAAAAAATAAAACATTGCCAAAGTTTACTTTATGCATGAAAATGTTGCCATTAAAGATTTCCATCGATTCATCATGGCAAAGTTTATGTTTACGGTGGCGATTTTCCAAAATAGCAATTGGAAATAATTCTGCCATACATGATGTAGACTCCAGCGGTAACAGCAACAGTGGCCACGTTGGCTGCCGGCATTTCAAATCTCGTTATTTTCCCAACTCTTGTGGGAAAATTACATCATTATCACGTGACCTGATAAGAGAGACGTCATTGCTGCTTGAAAAAGCAGAAACTACATGAACACACACGAACGTGCTAGATTGTGGTTTGGTGCCCGACCAAATGAGACTTGTCTGAAAAAAAAGAGTGTTTTCTAAGAACTCTAAGGCTTCAGAATTTTCTAAGCTAAATTTCACTTTTCATGACATGTCATCACTTTTTGATGGCTGTGAAGCCTATAACTTATTTTATAACATTTTAACCCTCGGGGGCAGCCACGCCCTAAAAAAAAGTGTTGTCACCACATGGAGATTCTCATCACCGGTCAGTTTCCGGTCATGCATGAACCTGTACAACCTGTAGGACTGTTTTATGGTAGCTACCTATGAGTGTAATACATGTAAATCCCTGAGGCCCCCCTAACTACATTCCATTATGCTGCTGTGGAAGTACAAGTGATACCAGGTCACAACCCAAACAGCAGCGACCAGTCAGCACGTCTTTAAACAAAGAGATCCAGTCCCTGATAGCCACCATATGGGCTCCTCGGGGTGGCTGATCTTTCAAGAATTTTAACCTGGCAGTGGTTGGGGTCTAGCCAATGGGAGTTTACAGGCTTGTGGCGTATGCCTGGGGAGAGGATTACAAAAACTCTCTGCCAAGTTGACCTATTGAGAAAAAAAGTTACGGCCATATTTGGTGACATCTGTTGATTTCCATCACCGCGCCGTTGACCCCAGGGTATTGGTTTTAACATGATTAACACTAACCCCCTAGAGTGTATGTAAAATCGTATTGAAATTGGAGGATTTGGGACAGTTAGGGTTAAGGGAAAATTTGTGTTGTCCGTATATGGACATGATGGAACTCTTTCCCAAATACACTGCAACTTATTCAGGATCATCCAAACATCTTTTTTCTTCACCTATCCTATGGCATGCCATGCATGCAGTGATTTTCCCCTAGTCTAGCCCGTCTAATCAGTTTTCATATTATTATGCACACAACAACATAACAACTTCACAACCAGAAAAAATGTTTTTTCTGAAACATCTGGCAATGGCACTGTCTGTGCATGTGTACGTGTGGGTCTGGATCTATCTGGTAAGTGGCATTGTCCGGCTGGGGCAGTCTGGCAGAAAATAGTCCATTTAAACACAGTTATTAGAAATCTAATTACCTGAAAGGCAGATTCCAATTCGTCTACCAAGTTCTTTTCATTACTTGACGTAGCCATTGCTGGGAAACTTCAGAAAATTGGGACTAGGCCTACCCCGAAATATCAACGCACGATGTCCTTTTTACATGTTTAGCGCAATGATCAACTGTTGGTGGCGCTCTAATGCTCGCGAGCTGGGCTTGTGGATTTTATGTGTGGTACCCCTTTCCCTGTCCTTGCAATTTGGGCTCTTTTTCTCACGTACCCGACTGAACGTAGGCTAAAGGCAGGCACGTACGTACGTACGTGTAGACTTTGGTGGTACAGACAACACAGTGAACGCCATGGCATCGGTGGGAAGAATATTAGCCAGAAATTTGGGTAAAATAAATTCAGTTAAATTTAAGTTCACTTCTTTTAGATTGTATGGATGTATCACTGAATCATTGCAGTTGATTTCAATATGTAATTGGTGCCGTGTAAGCATTCACTTCCCCTGAAGATTTCGGTGAAATTAGGCAGTAACTGAAACTGCAATGGGGTTCCCCCACAAGTATAGTATGAGGTCCGACGTCCGCTCCTGTCCGCCCCGCTCCCACGAATGGGAGCGGGCCGGAGTCGGACCCCACAGTTCAGGGGATAGCAACTGCGCATCATGCACCGTGGGCAGTAGTACTTCAAGAACTCAAAGTCACTACTCCATCATACTCCATATGACTTTGAGCCAACAAGATTTAGGTGTCGTAACGCCATGGGGTTTTGGAATCTAATTTTTGTGTGTGGTCCACAGGTGTAAGAAAGCTATTAAATCCAATTTTCCCCTTTCAGCAAATCTGCGGTCATTGTCGGGCTCGACACATGCGCGCGCAGTCTGATAAACACAAACAGCATGAACAGACCAAAAAGCCCTCCAAACTGATCCATTGTCTCTCTAACATCTTGTCCTGTGGTTTTGCAGACCATGCGACTGACTACATGTACATCTGGAAATAGTCAGTAACATGCTAGCCTTATCTAGATAGTTATGTGTCGGGCCACCACCATTCGAGCAAGCACACACATCCACTGATTACGCCAAAGAAATGTATCCAAATTTTATGTGAATCACTAAATAAAACCTTATGATTTTTTATTTCTCACAGCTCGAAGCCACCAACTAGGAACCAGAAGCTGTTACACCCACTCTAGAGTCAATCTTCAGATTAACAATGAAACGAAGGTCATATGTCAAGGCATCACTGGCAAGCAGGTGAGTGGCCTGTGGAGGGCTTAACCAGACCAGTATCCCGGATGCAGGAAAAATATGCAAAATAACCTCAAAGCAGCTTCACTTTTGCACATCCTAAGTATTTCAGGACCAAAACAAGACAAAACTAGGGTCAAGGTTTTTTCCCCACAGGTGATTTCAATTTGAAGCCTCAGATAAATACTGGGCCGTTTTCTAATACTCAACTTCGTCTCCGTCTCAGGCTTCGTTTAGGAAACCAATCCCCGATTGTGGGCCGAAGCGTTTAACTTAAATTGAAATACTGTAATGTTTGGCTTTTTTGCATCTTACTTGATATTTTGTGACACTGTCAGACTTACTTTTGCACTTATAACCTCAAAGTCAAGTAGTAAAAAAGACAATTGAAGCCTGCGACGGAGCCCAAGTCGAGTATTGGAAAACAGCCCTGGTAGACAAGTCCCTCTTACAAAAAATTTCAGCTTGTATTAGTCTGATAGAGTGAATACATAGAAACAGAGATCAGGTACCAGATGCTTATATGACTCGATTGTTGCAGCACTGAGCAGAGAAGTGCAAGTGTGAGGCTGATTGTTTCATGATCCAGCATCTTTTTTGCCTCACGTAACTTTCACTGAAAGTTTTGGGACACATACAGAAATATTTGAAAACATGTGCTGATTGATTCAGTGCTCACCTCATAAGCACAGTCTATTTATTTAGCGAAATTAATTTAAGTCCATTTGGAAGTATTCATATAATGTTGCCATAAATTCTTTTCTACAGTTCTAATGATGTAAAAGCTCACTTAACCCTAACCCCCTAGGCTCCTGCACTAGAAAGCATACTGAACCTCATAAAATCCAACAGGTGCATGTACTTGTTTATGTACATGTACTTGTACATGCAGGTCACTGTACCAAACCTGATAAACTCCAACAGAATGAGCCCGTTGGAGTTTGAGTGATATGGTATGGATGGGTCTATGCAGTATAGGATGACTTGCACTGAATAGTACCAAACATGACAAAATCAAGCATAGTCCAACAATTGGTACAGCAAGTCAGACACTGCACACAGTGACCTGTGTGTGTCCCAACTCACACAGAATCCAACACCATCTCCCTGGGCCTTTCATCCCAAGTCTCACAAATTCAACAAGAAGTTCCTCGGGTACTGTACCAAACCTGCCAAAACCTCACAAAACCTGCTGTGGAGTATGGCAGGTTTTGGGCAGTTAGGGTTAAAGAGCACCTTTAAGGAAAACGTGTTTTCTCTGATTTATAAGTTCAAATAAATATGGAAGCATCCAAATTGAACAAAGTTAAAAAGAGCTTTTTTCTGGTCATGCCAAAGATGCGAATTCTGAATGTAGATTGCATCATTCTGAGAAAATGATAATAATTCCTTGCCCTGTGTCCATAGTAGATAAACCCTTGTGCATGCCAAACAATAGCCACATGCATAATAAAAAGAACAAAGAAAGCTGGGCTCAGAATTTAAAAGGTTGATGAAAACAGTCATTAATGAATAAAATGTCACTTGTTAATTTCAGTTTTGTCTCTGAAATTTTTTTTCCATTTGAGAAATTGTATTTCCTTGATTATGCAATGTGTCCTGTTTCATGAATATCATTGTCTGTCAATCACCCAGGGGGCCTTTCACACTGCCCAAGCCTTGGAATATGGCACCAAAATGGTGGGCGGAGTCACGCCAGGGAAGGCGGGCCAAACGGCTAGTGGGGTGCCAGTCTTCAACAACTGTAAAGAGGTCAGAAACACACGAATGCAATAGCCGTTACCCTCTCCATTCGGGGAGTCCCACTGTTTTAACCTTCTGCACTACAAAACCGTGATGTTTCAGTTTAACCCTTTGACGACGGGAATTTCTTCCCGAAAGCCGACTCCAAGAATTCCAGCCTCGCTTGGCCACGAAGGCCACCTTCCAAACCGCAAATTCTCGGTTTGTGGCCCTGTGTGTTCTGCACGCTTTGAATTACACGGTGAAAAGGCTGATTGTTCGGTGACATGCGGCTCTACTCACCCTTCCACATTCCCGTTGCCTCTTTCCAAAGTGGGGACTATTGTGAAGCTGGTGATTATGATGCAAAATCGGGCTTTTCATTTCTGGTCTACACACAAAGACCAATTACCACATATACAAGAGCCAGGGTCTGCCTTCTTTCACCGAGTTCGCTCGAGGGTGGGCTGAGAATAATAGCAGAAAAGCGGGCTGAGGATCTCAATTTTTACGGCGTGTCTAGCCGCCTCCCGGCACGAAGGGGTTAAAGCACTGTGTGTTCAACACAGTACAAACAGTGAAACGTGCCAGGATAACACCGTGTGAATCACGGCTTCAAAATGGAGTTTGTTTGAATGCAACCAGCCAGACTTTCATTTCCCACCCCTACCATAAAAGGCCAGGAGCAGAGAAAACCGTGAAACTTACCCTCCATCCGTGTTTACGTTTATATAAATGCAGACTTACATGTATTTCATGAGGGTCGGCGTATTAAGCCAAAGAAGTGTTTGCTTGATGTACCCTACGCTGTAGAGACCGTTACGTGTGGTTTACCCACATACAAGACAGATTCTCACTTCTCACTAAATTTTCTTCACCAGTATGTAGGTGTACTTATCATTGATTATTTCTGGTAATGAAACCAAGGATTCCTCAAAAACACCAGAGGCACTGTAGCTCGTAAGCCTGAAGAAACCTGTAGGGTGGGGACAGTGAGAAGAAGTTACAGTTATAGAGGTGGGAGGAAAACCCTAGAGGAATATTCTGGGTAAAACCCACGGAATCAGGTGGTTACTGAAAACCCAATCCACTTGTAGACCGAGCCGGGATTAGAACCCGGGCCGCAGAGGTGGAAGGTGAAGGAAAGAACCACTATGCCAATCTGACTCCCATGACATCCACTCGTAATTCGTTAGTAAGAGTTTCACCATCTGCTTGATACGTCAAATACATGTAATCGGAGAGACAGTTATACATGTACATATCCTTCAATTTCCCTTTTCCCGTCCACTCCTGAAAGGGACGGAGGCAGTGCTTGTATGCTTACTGCCATGAATTGAACTGGTGAAGTGGGAACAAAGCTTAAGAACCTGGGCACTGGATGGTAAATGCACAAAAGTGACATCAATGAAACTTGAGACTCCACACCCTCATGGTTATGGAACCTGTGCAATTTGAAGGAGAAAAGTACTAAAGAAAGTACTCCGCCAAGAACTTTTTGAGTATTTCTGCTCTAAAAACGAGAATTTCTACAAAAATTGTGGTACATGTAGTCTGAAGTCATCCATTTAGTTTGTACTTACTGGACTGAGACTTTGCCTCTGGAACCAGTTTGACAACCTTGAACACCTCGTAGAGCTAAAATTGACGATTCACCCTCGTCTTGTTTATTTTTGCTTAAGGTTACCCTTCCAAGGCATTTAGAATCCAGCCTCCATATTCTCCGGCTTTGTTTACATTTAATAAGTTAACACGTTGACTGCCCTGCATAATTTCAAAGAGGCGTTCCCATTTGCCAAGCATTGTAGGCATACCTTTCACGTTTCTGTTTGAACATGAGCATTTTACAGATGTTATGTCTTCCACGCTGCCAGCAGCGTATTTGTTGTGTTCTGCGGTGATGCCAGTGTATTCAAGTTACATTCAGTAGCCCTTCATAGAGTGCCGAAGTGAATATGTCACGCGCACAGTTAGCGTGTAAAAGGCATTAGCGTGAGAACCAGCGCGTGAACCAACACGCGTGCATACTCTATTCGTTTGCACTGCACTTTTTGGTTCACAGTGACGTCACACTTCGGTACTCTATATTTAAACTCGTAGTGGCAGAATCCAGTACACCTGTTACTACGAGTATACTTGTTAAGTAATTGGTAGTAAACGTAGTACTAAAGTATAACGCCACGAGAATGGTACAAATCTAGCTCCTTCATACTCTTGACAGGCCAAAGCAGCCACTGACTGCGACGCGTCCGTCATCTATGTCCCACCGGCCTTTGCGGGGGCGGCCATCTTGGAGGCCATGGAGGCGGAGATCGGGCTGGTGGTCTGCATCACGGAGGGCATCCCCCAACAGGACATGGTGAAGATTAAGCACCGGCTAGTCAGGCAGGACAAGACCAGGCTGGTCGGGCCCAATTGCCCCGGAATCATCAAGGTCAGCTTGGTTTCTCTCTCTTTGACATGTGGTCACTTTCAGCAACCTGTGTGTCTGTACATGTTAAAAACAATACAGAATATTTGACGGTTGAGCCTGTTACTTGCCACTGTGAACATACACGTACATTGCCCATACTTCTGTGAACCTGTCACAGAACATACTAGTCCCTGTGGGTTATCACACCCTCTTGCATGAATGGTTTAAATAAACAGGCCCATGCGGGCAGTTCCACGTGACAGTGGGCATTTGGTTACACTGTTATTGTACATTGTTATTAATGTTATTCACAAACAAGAGGAAGTTGTACAGAAAAGATGAAAGACAAATTAATGGTAATTGTGCGTATTATTAATTCCAATTTCAAAAAGAATTGTATAAGAAACTATCTGTGATGATGAAGAAGGTAACGCCTTGACCAAATTTCCACATTTGCACAGAATTGCCCGTCAAACACCTAACAGCAAAAGGGCCATCACTTCCTGTGAAAGCTGCACACGCATGGTGCACAAATTTTTTTCTCCTCAAAATTAATTTTCAACATAACAGTTGAAGAGGCATTAAATTATGAAGCTTGTGTGAATTTTGGATACAGTTTATGTAAATAATTAAAAGAAAGGTTCTCTTAAACGAGACTGTACCAGATGTGGCTGAGATTTCCGAAGCCTTTGAAAACATTTTCAGGCTGAAACATATTCGTATATGGGAATAAAATTGTGATATTGGTTGAAAGCGGGGCCTATTCTCTTCAACGTGCCCTAGCAGAATTTCGATGTATTTAAGAACTCCTCTATTGCCCTTTTTCACCATATTAAAAGCAGCGTCATTTCATCATTGTCTCTTTGTTTTCCCACCGCCTCTGCCCTGCAGCCCGGTGCATGTAAAATCGGCATCATGCCGGGCCACATCCACCGACCGGGCAACATTGGCATTGTCTCCAGGTCTGGTACCCTGACCTACGAGGCTGTGGCTCAGACGACAAGCGTTGGCTTGGGACAGTCCCTCTGTGTGGGTGAGTGGGGGCTCACACCCTTGCCTCATAAGGGTGTTACCATGCATGCTTTTCCATTCACCTTTTTTGCATTATTTATTATTTTGCATCCTAATGGCTGTGTGAGCATTTTATCGCTGAAGTGACTTCTCTGATTTGTCTTTGAGCTGACAGCCAGCCAAAGTTTGTTGGCCACTTGTAGGCCGTGGTTTATCATTTTATGTTGTGAGGGGATATACATTACCACATTGTGATATCATGTGAGACACACATAGCTTGTCAGTGAATCGGTGACCAGACCAGGGTTATGCAATAACAGCTATTTTGCAGTGGTCCCTTCAAAGGCGGTACATGTTGTGATTGCCTCTGTACGGAGCCACTGTTCTGTGACAGTCGTTTTGTAGAGGACCCATTGTAATGCTTTCTGCAGTTGCAAGGAGGCCACTGGAAATGTCCAGCGAAACATCATCTATTTGACACATCAAGGATAAGAGGAGCTGACTCAGTGGTCAGTCTGGGTAGGGGAGTGACCAATGAGGTCTTGACCCGGTGGACACTGGCTAAAGCACTGGAGTGTCCAGACAGTGGGGGTGGGGGACTTGATCGAGCTGACTATTGCAGAATTTGCCTTAGGGTTTGAGTCAGATCATGACTTGGCATTGCAGAGATTCAAGAAGTATTAGAAGCCCATCCCTGAATGTTAATTGATTGTTTTTTCCTGTCCAGGTATTGGTGGAGATCCCTTCAATGGGACCAACTTCATAGATTGTTTGGACGTGTTCCTGAAGGACCCAGAAACTGAAGGAATCGTCCTCATTGGAGAGATTGGAGGCGGAGCCGAGGAGAGGGCAGCTGAATTTCTCAAGGAAAACAATATGGTGAGTTTGGGGTAAGGTTGCAAACATTTAAAGTGCGGCATCTAAAGTTGCCGTGTGTAGTAGCTAGAATTTCGACTGAAGCAGGTGGACCCTGTCACAGTTTGTCGGTGATTAACATAGTTATTTCGTCTTTGTTCTCGGACAGGGAGATGACCGCAAGCCTGTGGTGTCCTTCATTGCCGGCCTAACAGCACCCCCGGGAAGGAGGATGGGTCACGCTGGTGCCATCATCTCCGGAGGGAAGGGCGGAGCAGAACACAAGATAGAGGTGTTGAAAGATGCCGGTGTCTCCGTCACGATGTCCCCGGCTCAGATGGGAACCACTATGTTGAAGGTGAGTTCTACATGTCACGATGACATCAATGTCAGTCGTCTGGTGTACTTTGCATCTGAGTACTTCCACTTGTTTGGACACTCATGAGTTTGCATTTGAACAGGATTGCCCTCATTTGTATTTTTGTCTCTATTTCTACAGGAAATGGAGAAGGCAGGTAAAGTTTGATGTCCGGACGGCTAGTATCTACAGCAACCACACCACAACCTTCAGCAAAACTAGTTTAAGTTTGTTACATATACATGCAAGAGATGTATTGTTTTTAGAGGGGTGTTCTTGAAAATCATTAGCCACTTGCCGCCAGGGACTCCGGTTTCGGGCACCGTGTGTTTATATGCGTGGCGGAGGTCTCCAAAATCGGACAAAGGGAACTGGGCCTTGTAACAAAAGACCGTACTCGGAACAAAAGACCAGGCTGCTGGGCATTACCAACATTTTTTCACTCTCAATAGTGGAGGTAATCCAGCCTTGTTTTGAAACAGTATACCACGGTTTGAGGCATTTAGAGCGAGCAGACTACCACCGGGGACAAAAGCTCTCCACCACTGCAGTGATGAGCCACACAGCACTGCTGCATGCTAATCTGGTCCCTATTGAAAAGAGGTCAGCAGCGCACTAAGCCAGGTTCGTGAACAAAAGAATGTTACATAACACCACACAATCTGGGCTCTTTTTACAAGGCTGCAGGCCTGGCTGAAATAGTCGGGCGTCAATAGATTTTGTCTGTCAGACTAGAGTGGCCACCAGACAGTAATTCATGAGGGTGTAAACGTCCATTAATTGAAATGATGAATTTTTGAAGAATTTTGAAAACTGAAAATCTTGAAAAAGTCCCGATTATGTGCACTGCATTTTTCAAACCACCCGGCAGCAAGTGGTTATTGGTCTTAATACAGAGTATTGCTTAAATTCATGAATTGTCTTTGAAAAAAAAAATTAACTTTAATTTCAGGCACAATTTGTTTGCTTGTGAATCATTAGCCTATTAAGGACGTTATTTTCATAGGTAACAATTCAAATTGGGGCATTTACAGGGGTTTGGAAGATTTATTTACCCCTTTGAATTAAAACGAAAACAAAGACTAATTAGAAAATTTGATTCAGGAATATTTGAAGTTAACAGTTATTCACTTCCAAGTGATTTGAGGAGGCTCGTCAAGTTCAGATGAGTGTGAATGTTCTGGATTTTCTGATTGTCAACAACTATTGCCGGGTAACTCCCATTCCCCACTTGGCAGCTGTAATGATTACACAGAATATTGATGGAATAAGCATGGTTGGAATTCAAGATTATTCACACCTTAGTATGTGTTCGCAGGCAAATGTAGGTGTACCTACGCCGTCACCTCATCCAGGGGACAATTTCTTTGTTTAGGAAAGTGGAAACTGATTTGTGCAGACAGAAATTGTGGCCCCTAACATTTTTTAACCCCTACAAACTCTGTGTTCCAATGTGTGTGTGGTTTTCACAGCTGTGGCGGAGTATGCCTGTGGTGGGAGGAATACTTGAACTTTCTGTTTTGTTTGGTTTTGTTTTTGAATTACCACTTCCATGGGCCCAGAGGCTCAGGTGTTGTAAGCAGAATTGAAATTTCTTTCCTGTGCATCAGCCAAGAATTGAGAATCTAGTGTGGGTTTTGAGACCTTGAAGAATTAAATGTTTAAATAGATCAGTCACTTGCATTTCAAACATTAAGTTCCTGTCGTCAAGGCACTTACTTTACCAAAGTGCGTATTAAGTGCGTAGTGACCCTGCTACCTGACAGAAAACTGACACATTTTTATCAAAGTGTGAATGAACAAAAACCTCTTCCTGCCAAAAAATTCTGGAGGATGTATTTCCAGATGTTCCTTGATAAATGGGGTCACAACTGATTCACATGTCTATGGGTGGCCACTTTGAGCAGAAGCGCCCCTCATTGGTTGTAAAGAGCCATGCCCGTCGGGAGTGTTCGTTTTGTTGGTAGCAATGCGACCATAACGCGCACATTTCATAGCTGTTTGTGAACCAGCAAAGTGCAGTTCTGACCAAAAGAGCCTCAGTTGCTAAGAAACTCTTGGTCCAGTTCGAGGCTCATTATGTAAGTCTGCTTTGACCTACTGCTTCTTACCTCAACAAGTTTTAAATACATGTACACCTATGTATCCCATGTTGATTAGTTGCCTAAATAACAGCTTGCAAAAACCCATGCATTACAGGAGGGGTGCAGTGACAGTAGCAACATACAGGAATCATGCTGCGATGCTTTATCAGAACAAAAAAAAATTGGTACTTGGCTGTAATGAGCTGCGTCCAAACTGAGTGGCTGTGGCTAGGATTCTTATATTTGCTGGAATTAGCTGCTGCCACTAGCCATAGGCGTCCACAAGCACGCATGTTAATTTGAGCCGCAGCCAGAACTTTGGATGCAGTGTCAGACACACCGTTCAGGCTCTAGAACAGCATGTCTTCTATGAAAAAGGTTGCCATTTGTAATGTGTACCTCTAACCTTCAAGTTGCGACAGAAACCGTAATCAGCTGTATTGGTTTCAGAGATTTGCAGTCAGAAAAATATGCAGTGCATGAGTTGCGGACAAGGCTAGATACGGCCAATGCACATTTGTCCAGCTGGCACAACCATGTGATTAACTTGATATCTGTCATGTGATCTCGGTATCAGGGTGCGTAAATGCACTGCAAAAGGTAGCATTGTTTGAACCCCTATTTTCACTCATTACAATTTTGGTTTGAAATCGATCTTTGTCCCCCGTACTTGAAAAGAGAGCACTAAAGTCGGGTCATTATGGAGTAGACTGATGGTATTCCAATTGTGCAGTTGCACAGTGAGTTTAATTCACTTGGAGAAAATGAATAAATCAATTCAACTGTTAACGCTTGAGACATCAGGTGCACAATCTTTCTTTTTCACAGGTACATGAAGCTTTCCAGTAACGTATACTTTAAAACATCAGCCAGACACTGGACTAAAACGATTTTGTCAAACTTTCTTCCCAAACTGTTTCTGTTGTGGTTCAGGTAGAAAATTGCTTTTCAAAAGGCCTCCGACTTGCATTCAGGTATCAAGATATTAAAGGTGATAAGAATCCTTTGTGCAGCTATGTACATGTAGTGTCTACAGTAATGGCAACTGTTATGAAGACGATCAGATGGGGAGGTTTCCAGGGTGGAGGAAAAAATGCGGAGTCACTTGCTGCAGCATCATGTGGAAAATACCTGGTGTGAGATGCCAAGGTTCTGAAAAGAACCTGTGGGCTTGATGTTCTCTTCATAGTTTCACCAATTTACTTAGTAGATTCCCTATGAGGGTGCCACTGCAAGTTTCTGCGTACAATGATGTCATGATGAGCTTGCTTCATTGGTGCAAAAAGCATCAGGCAAGCCAAATTCTACCCAGGCAATCCGCATCAACCAGAAGCACCCCCTCATCGGTTTAAAGGAGCCATGTTGGTCAGGAGTGCTCATTTTGTTGGTGGCGGTGAGATCGTAACCCATGCATTTTATAGTCATTTGTGAACCAGCAAAGTGCAGGTTCCACCAAAGGAGCCTACGTTGCTAGGAAAATTGCATTCTCTCTTTATCCAGCTCAGGCTCACAAAGCAGGCAAGTCATGCCCCTTGCAATGCTTCAAAATCGACCACTTTCAGACAGAAAAGTCAGTCTTGTAGAGCCAAAAACCTAAGTAAGCAGAGAACACAATGTAACACCTCAGGGGTTTGTTTCAAAATATTTAATGGTCTCGTAAAGATCTGAAAAAGTGAACTTCCCTGCATTACCTCCTTATATACAATAGTTTGGCTTACAAACAGGCTGTGCTGTTGGTGCTCAATGCTTTCTGCAAAGATTCACAGGAATTTTGCATTTTTCTCTGGAGTAAGGCACCAGCCTATTTGTGCAGATGTCTTTACCATCTGATGAGTGCCAGCTCAACCATATTCACAACCCTGTTCTCTAGTGACTCGGTGAATTCAAGTTGAACTCAAGTGGAGTACAGGTGGGCAAAAATTTCAATTTGGCACTTACCACTTTAAATGACCCTATGAAAACAAAGGATAACAATGATGTAATCATTTAACTCCCTAATTACCCATGTGTATAAGAACTGGCAAAGACAAATTCTCTCTGGGGCCATGGCAACTCTTTTCAAATTTAATTCTTACTGCTCCTGATAAATTGTAGTGCATGAAATGATTTTTTCCATGTTGTGACAAAATGCTTATTATTCATCTAGTTATAAAAGGTGTGTGCCTGAGTTTCCACCATCTCTGGTCTTGCCATTCTCTGCTCCCAGTAAGTGGGAAAGAAAATCTCTTGCTTGTAACCAATGTTCAGGTGGTGTTTTTTCTTTATTTAGAACCCCCATTCCCAAGTTTATCCAAGACAAAAACGAGTTTCGAACACACCCTTTAAGTCCTGCCCAGGAGCGAAAATGTAAAAATCTCTTGAAGACCTAGATCCATGAGCACATTTGCACAGTGTGCATAAAGAAGCGACTAGAAAAGGTTTTTTACCACTGAATATGTACAAATATTTGCTCTACAGTTAAAGGTCTTCCTTGAAGAAAATAACTCCATATTAAACAAAGCTGCAAGTTCACAAACCACGAGGAAGATAAGGTCCCTCAATTACCTTTGGCATAACAGCTGTAAAAAAGATAAGGCAATTCAATATATACAAACATACAAAATGCCGTCTCTACCCTTTTTTGAAGGACGCACAAGAAAACTAAACCACTAATAGTGCGCCCACACTAATGGTACACCCAAAAACTCCACTTTCTGTAACACAGGCAGCCCCTTGGCATTCAAACTGCGCCACCTTGCACTGTTTGGCATTTGGTTTTGTTCTTCATGCCACTGTGAAAGTGCACAGTGAAAACTAGCACCCGAAAACATGCCAAAATGGCACCATTCTCTTCAAAGTTAATTTCATTGAATCTCTCCAGCGGATCATTTAATTTTTTCCATCTCAACTAATTTACACTGACTTACATTTTGTCTCAAAGGCAAATGTCAACAGTCAACACATAATTACATATCCCCCCCCAAAAAAATTAGCTTTCCTCATCAAGTTCTAGAAAACACATCAAATTTTAAACATGTAATAATATGGAAATAAAGTACAAATTAATGACAACTGTTAATCAATACGCCCAAGAACAGCTAAAAGTCATAACTGCTCCTTATCAGGGATAATGAATCCAGAAAAAAAGAGCCAATATTTTCCCTTGAAACTTTGCTTCTGACGGTACCGAAATATAACAAACTTGTACGAAAGGACAAAAAATTTTCTGACAATAATTTAGAGGCCTCATGCCCAAAACTGAGATCAAACTAATTTGTAATGATCTTTTCAATTTATAATGACAAACACCTCCTGAATAACTGGTAAAACAAAACCAGCTCATAAATGGTCATGTCTTCGACACCATCAATAAATAAGTTTTATTTCAGAAATTTAAACAAAATTTTCCTTGTACGAAATGGAAACTAAGAGCCAAACAGTCCTGTCTGAAACAAACAAAAGTCACAGTCAAACCATTCGAAGCATCTTCTTTCAGTAACTAAAGACATTGTCGTCATCTACACAGTCGGCACTGATGCGGCTGTAGGAAATCTTCAGCGGTCCGTTTGCGCGGCGTTTCTTTTTCCACCTTCGATAAAGTACTGTGGCAACGACGCCGACCAGTCCACCAATTAGGAAGCCGCAAGTGATCAAGAGCACCAGCATCCAGCCTGAGGAATGCTTGCTTGCCTGACGGAGGAGAGAACAATGGCAGGTGTGGAGAAAAAGATATTTTTAGAGCAGAGCTCTTGTTCTACAAAGCTCACCAGCAGAACAATCATTCTTGAATGCATCAGTACCATTATGGCATATTGCTATTACAACAAAATTCTGCAAGATACTACATGTAGGCTATCATTAACCTCAACTTCAGGGGACAGGCTTCAGCTATTTCAAGTGCCAAAAGTCTGAAATTCCTGACAACCCACGCAGAAACTGAATAAACCGATCACCATGAACTTCTCTTAGTGCCAAAATGCCTTCTGCAAACTGCTGACTTCCGTGAACTGAAATATACAGATCTAAACAAAAAAACGAGAAGTTGCAGGGTCTGACGTTTCAATAGGATAATCTAGCCTAGGGGGTACGATGCTCCGTTGAGAGGTTTTGCCCACTCGACCGAAGCTGGGTTTCACGATTGGCAGTGCACTCACAGTTACTAAGTAATGCGTCGTTGTGGGCGGAGCCACCGTGTGGATGGGGGTGACCACTGTGATGTTGGGAGAGAGGCCATTACAATTGTCACTGTCACAGCAGCATAAAGAGGACCTGCTCACCTGTCCAGAGACCACAAACATTGTTACTTGTCATCTTTCACTAACGGAACGAATATGACCTTGGCTGGTTAGAAGAATTGACACTGATAATATTCCAAGCCAGAGACGAGACTCATACTCAGAGCCTCCGTTCTCAAAGCCTCAGTGCAATTTTAATGCTGGCAAAGCACGTCTTTATACCTTTCAAGTCAAAGCAAATTTTTAGAAATCAGAAATTACGAACAGTTTTGATCTACAGTTTTGCTTCTAAAAAAAAAAACACTAGCTATTTAGTGGTATGTTCCTCTCAGGATTTGCTGTAAACAATCTCTTCAAGTGGAGATTGGGCAGCATGCAGGACAAATTACATGAGGTGGCCCAGAATGTAACAATCCAGTGGCAAGGGATATGAAATCAACATCCATTCTTCTGAGGTGGTCTCAACCAGTCAAGCTCATAATTGTTCCAATTGATAAATACATGTACCCTCCAAGTCAGAAAGTCAAAACAAGTTTTAAAAAGGTATAAATTTCCAGTGATCTTGTTCAAAAATTTTACTTTAATTTTTTCAAACATCCCTCTTGAACATGTTATGGTATGTGCCTCCATCTAGCCGGTGCTTTATTAAGCATTTTGGACTGGCCATTTGACAAGCTCTCGGCCAATAGGAATGACTGAACTGTCTTAGGCATTCATGAAGACTGAAAAGGGCTAACTAGGCAAGCAAAGAGGAGCTAGCATGCCTGCAACTTACATTTACACACCTACTGTTGCTGCCAACAGTATTTTTCCGACAACTGATCTGTAAAGTTCCTGTGCTGCATCCAAACAATGTCCCTCTGTCGGTAGTTTGGTTGTAGCAGTACTGACTTCCACTTCGGCACGGAAAAGCAGGAACTGGGTGCAGACAGGGAAAGAGTGCAAACCAAGCAGAGGGCAAAATAAATGAAACCACTGAAAACGGATATTTAGCTGTCGCCGGCAATTGCAACTTCAAATACTTCAGGCAGCAAATATCGACTTTCCCCAAAATCCCAAAACCGTGGCCCGGCGTGTTCCTACTTCAGGGGAACACGAATTATACATGAGAGCGATTTGATGTCACAAAACATCTGCGGAGTGACGTCTGCTCAAGCTTAGATTTGTGAACTCTTGCAAATTCACGGCAAACTATGTTTGATCTGATGTCAATAAGTTGCATATGTGTTCACTTTTATACCAAGTATGACCCAACCCTTGTACAGTTCCAGATTTGGAAAGGGTCAGGAAGATACTTGGTGAAAGTATTCTCAAGGCTGTAGTCTACTCAGTCTCTTGTGACTTGGCCTGAGATTGGATGACTTGCGACAGACATGAGGTGGACTTGCAGTAGGAGTTAGTATTAGTGTTACGGACTCAACTTCAACACTGTCAGAGAGCTCTAAACCAACTCGCACGCACCTGGGCCTGAGCCTGTAACATTGCCCTTGTGGCAAGAGCTGACGGTAGCAGTCTTGAGAGCAGGGTGGCCCTTTCTGAAGAACTCCAGGGTGTTACAGTTGGGCGTCTTGCAGCAAGTCTGCAGGGGCAGAAGGGTGGGGGGTAAAATTCATAGAAGAGTTGTTAGCACACCAAAAGGCAAATTGTGATCTCACGGGCACCGGGGTATGCAATGTAGGGCACAAATCTGGCACACTTCCCTCCTGAACTCGGAGCAAATTCAAATAACGACTGGTCAATTCTCCCAGGTGACCGAGGCACAAAATGTAGCTTGGATAGGAACAAATTGCTCAAATTTGCCCTAAGCCGCACATGCAAGTATGTGTCACAAGTACACCCAAAACTGCAAAACCAAAGACCCAAATCACCCATGTGTGTTGCTGGATAACCATGTACCACGTGGGCTAATGATTAGGGTTTCCAACTCCTGGTTACGGGGTCAGGGGTTCGAATCAAGCTCCTGGTTACATGTAGTGGCCTTTTCCTTTCCTTTAACCATTTGCACCTAACATGGCAGTACATATACTGTAAAGGAAACTGGGTGGCCTTAGGAATGTCTGTGGGCCTGACGAGCAGAGCTTATAGGGTGAAAAGTACACCGCGATTCAGTCAGTGCTGAAATGCGTTATGTAAATGCATGTTATTGTTATTATCAATATTACATGCACATGCCCAGCAGGTGATCTCAGGAAACCTATGCAGTGGCGTAACTTCACTCACACCAAATCCTACTGTGTAAGTTGGCCAACAAATTATCATATTACAAAAGTTACACGGTGTGCACGTCCACAACGTGTACACTAAATATTGACATAACTTTCACAATTATTTTGAGCAATTCAAGATGCAATGAACAAATTGAAAATGAACAACTGAACTAACCAATCAGGTTCAGCTATAAGCTCAAGTTAATGTTTTTGGGAGAAATGGACAACTCTGTTTGTGGAGGTAATGAGGGAACTTGTTGGGTTGTGACAGAACTTTGAGATGTTCTGCCCAGTTCAAACAAAGACAGGATGAGAACCTTTTCAGAATGATGGAGGGAGCCAATTTAACTACTGTTTATTAACTGCTTTTACACTGGAAAGGAACAACCACTGAAAATGCCCTTATCGTCCTCGTCCAATAAGTGCATGTTAAACTGTTGTGCAGCTAAGTGACCTTTCATGAAATTGACTGTGCAGCCCCGCCATAAATTGTGAGTTTGGTTCAGAACTTAATATGTTTCATGATACTAAGTTTTGTGAAACTTGCTACTGAAGTGATGTGCCTTCAGATACGCAATCGTGTTACCCGACACATGAGTAGCAGGCTCTGTCCGAATGACTTGGCTGTGGCTTGCAATTACCCACTTCTTTATGGGGAGCGGCACTGCCACTGACTTGTGTGGAATTTCAAGCCGCAGCCAATGAAATCGGACATAGCCTCATCAGCAACAGGGTTCTGAAGCTACTGCAACGTCACTGGGGCAATCAACTACCCGTGGTCTTTTCTTACTCGACTCGGGCACGCGGCAGTGCCCAGCACGCAGCTGAAGTTGGCCGTCCAGGTGCCGTTGGTGCTGAGCCTGGACCCGCTGGGGAAGTAATCGACAACACAAAAGTTGGCCGCGGAGGCGTTATGTTGCTGGCTGGCGTTCGCTGGAGTTGTGGCGGCAGAGGGCTGAGCAGGATGTGATGAGTTGGGCATGAGATCGGTATCAGCTGGAAGCACATGCAGTTACAACAAAAATAAAGGGAATCATAAGCCTTAATGATTTTGCACAATGGTAGAAAGACACTGTGGGAAGGATAAAGAAGCAAACATCCTTCCCACAATGCCTTTCTACCATTGTGCAAAATCACTCATGCGGTATCAGCAATAAGGCTCATATCAATGGCCACATCTATGTATGTGCACTGTATATTTAAGAAGAGGCTTATGTCTACCCGCTAAGCCTTAACCTTTGCTCGTTAATTAATTAACACTCCAATGCACTCCAATATTCCCCTGAGAAACAGTGGCTATGTTTATTACATGGCCCTCCACTAACGGCCACACCACTTCAATGAAGAAACTGTGTACGCTTCAAGGAACTGCAAAGAAAACTGGAGGTCAACTTGGTCCAGCTAGTGTATTACACTGATCAGCAAAGCCACATGCCACAATCCTCTTGAGTACACTGGAGTGTACTTGTATTGGGCTGTGCAGTAAAATCACTCCAATGGTTACGCACTGACTTGCAGTAAATTGTTCTCATTGAGCAAGGGTTAACCTTTGCTAGGCACCATTCTTAATCCTTCAAAATCTTCCAATTATCCATACAAAACACTGCATTCACCCTCAATCCTCCAAAATCCTCCAATACAGCCACCCAGGATTTCAGCATCTTACTGCCTGAACTTTCTGAGTCAAGTTCTGTTCCTATCCTTACATGCCAGTCCATGCGGATTGGAAATGTCAAAATTACGGAAACTATCGAGAATTTAGTCAGTCTAATGGAGAGAGAGTGAAACTAATTTGGGTTGACTTTTTTTTTTTCACTTGGTATGTACCTGTCGTGGTCGGGTGGCCTGAGGTCGGTGTAATCGGCTGATCACAGGGTAAGCTGGCCAGGTTCATTTCACTGTGACGTTTGATCTGTCCTTTGGCGTTACTCTCTATGGAGCCTTGGTAGCATACGAATGGCACATCGCTTGCACCATATGATGTATCCAGACTAAACCTGCATCAAATGAATTGAACAAATTAGCAGGAAATGTTTCAAAGATATCCCTTCTCCTCATTGTACAACATCAAACAAACACAGCGATTGCAGGGTATTTAATTTTCAGTAATATTTAGAGATGTTACAGAAAGCAGCCGTCCTTACGATCATGACTTGTCAGGAAACTATACTAATATAACATGGTTTTAGGGTGGATGGTTGATTTTAAGATCCCGAGGTATATGTAAGAGTGGCAAAGGGACTACATGTATTTCACAAGTTGGGGGCATCGACAACTAATGGAGGCACCAGCTTTCTATGGTGTGTTGAGTTATTGTTTTTATCCAATCGTTAATTTGCAGTTTGCTTCATTATGTGAATGGAAATACAGCCTGTAATAGCTAGCTTGGTCTTGTCTGTGTACCCTGTGGTGATCACGTCAGAACGAGGAGCCTTTTGTTTTGACTGGAACCGTGCCAGTGTATGCAGGCCAATGCCTCACAGAAGCACAATATTCTCGCAGTCGGCGTGACATCACTACGAGTACGAACATTTAATGCAGCAAAGTGGTTAATTAACCCTTCGTACTATTTAATAATCCACAGAAGTTCCCGGATGTCCAACCGCGACATTTGCAAATTTTAATGCAAGGTATGATTTTTAATTCTTTTGGGTTGGGGAAGGAAAAGGCATCATCAGGTTTTTAGTGGGAGGCACCACGCCGAGGGGGGGGGCACAAGGAACTTGTGTCAGTGGAAAATATCCCATTGACCTCCCACCCCAACCTCAACCCCCCCCAGCTATGGCAATGCCAACCTCCATGGGTTATGCAAGGTACACTGAAAGTTGATCAACTAACTAGGCTTAACGTTAGTTGCTCAGGCGCAGCAAGGCCGAAGGGACTAGTAGTTAGTTTGCCAACTTCCAATATCAATAACCGCCCCCCCCACTGCCAAGCCTACATGTACAGTAAGTATGTCAACTTAGGTGTGACACCAACATGATCAACGTCCTAAGTGATGAGACGATCATGACGATGACCATCTTGTGGGCTAAAAATGACAACATTTGCTTCCGAGTATGGAGCTAAAAAGCCTTGGTTTGGTTTGACAATATAACATCATGTCGTTGACAAAGTTCATGGAAGTAAACTTACTGAGAAATGATTACAACCATTAAAAGGCCGGAGGGGTGATGAAATCGGTTCGGTATCATAATGTTGCCACAGCAAGAAAGCCACTGCATTGTCTTGAAGTTGTACGATGTAGCGATGTGCACACGTACTACAATTACAAGTAACAAGCACAAGTAAAATGTACATGTACATGTACATGTACGTACGAGCGTACTGCACACTGCACGGGTGCACCGCGGCCGCGCCGTGCAGCAAGCCCAAGCAGAGATGCATCCCGCGCGCGACGATTTCTATTGCGCCCTCTCGTGACTTCGCTTCACCAATCGATGGCTCGCGAGTTCGTTTTCCAATGATTTGGCTCTGTAAATCTAGCTGTAAGCTCAGTAATTAGTCTAACAGTGCCACAAAGCATCAAGTAATATGTAACAGAGATAAAATTACAGTAATTCAATGTAATTTAAACGCTTCAGGCCTACAATCGGGGATTGGTTTTTGGGAAAGAAGCCTGAATTCCATGTGCCTTCATAGGCTTGGACTTTGATACGCAATATGGTTATAATGGTACCATGACCCAGGAACTATAGACCAAACCCTTGCCGCCGACCGCGGCGGACGCACAAGCAAACACGAATAGAAGCAGATAAGCCTGGGCGTGGCAATCCGTAGCAAAAATTTAAAGCGCTGCACCATTAATTGACTTGTGCACAAACTCACTGCTACATTGTGCTACAAGCTGGGAAGGGAAAAGTCAAGGGTGGAAATCTGTAGCAAAAAAGTGCTACACTACTGACTTGTGCACAAACTCACTACTACACTGTGCTACAAAATGCGAAGGGAAAAGTCAGGGACGGAAATCTGTAGCAAAAAAAGTGCTACACCATTGACTTGTGCAAAACTCACTGCTACCATGGAGGAATAAAACCATGCTGCTACACAGTGCTACAAACTGCGCGCGAAGGGAAAAGTCAAGGTGGCTATCTGAAATTCTAAAGTCATTAATACGCATGCGTGGAGTTTAGCAACGCAACAAACTGCTGCCAGCCCGGATCGATGGGTGTAGTGTCCCAATTCAAGGAAAATTCTCTGCCAGGCAGAGGCGCAGAGAAAGTATCCCCCAGAGATTGTTTCAAAAAGAGGGGTCTGTTTGGGCCAAGAAATGGTGGAATTGTGTCAATATGACCCAGGATTATCTCTGTAGATTCAAGGGCATCCATCCGGGGGCAAAGCAGTC
>NW_019091564.1:45708-56930 GCF_001949145.1 Acanthaster planci
CCTACTAAAAATTGAAGATCAAATGAAATCTGAAGGACCAAACGACACATTTTTTTTTGTTTGAGAGGCCTCTGAGACTTCAGTTGCCTGCCATGGGGCTCCAAACTTGGTTGATTTTACACTATTTTCAATGGAGCTTGAATTGGTTCAGTGCACCCTGATTTCTTTCGTATAATTGGTGAAATGAAGTCACGAGAGGGCGCAAACGCGCGCAGGTCACGTCTGTACTGTTAGCTGCCGTCTTGGCCCAAGACTATTTTGGCCCCACAAGTTTCGACCACGTCGTTCGTCATCAGCGGACTTCACATTCACGGTACATGTAAGTTTGTTTATCCACCTTGCTTTATGGTTTATCACGATTTATGGTTTATCATTGACCACAGTTTGCCCAAAAATGCACTCACATCATAATTAGGCTGGAAAGAGTTTCATACGGACGCCACTTGCCGCTCTACCCCCAGAACTGTGGGGTCCGTCGGAGCGGAGCATGGTCGGAGGAGCGGACGTCGGACCCCACACTGGGACCAACTTGTCATCCCGTGCATAAACCCAAGTAATAATACTTAATAGTATGAGACTGGTCTGAAAACTCTGAGTGTTTTAAGTAAACAACTTTTTCGTGTTCGTATTTTCCCTCCTAAATTGAACTTTTCTGGGCATGTTTTTACTTTCTTACGGCTAATAAAAAAGTATTCACTGTAGCACTGCAGTGTAGGGAATAATTACGCTAGTACTGGGGTATGGGGCAGCGCGTACATCCGGGATTTTCACAAAAAAATACTGGTAGCAACCACACCGCGCCGGTGAAAACAACTGCAACGAGCGCACACGTACGTACGTACAGATCAAAGAAAAGATTTCATAATAACCCAATCCTCGAACTGGCTGGTGTGTGCGTGCTGTTTTCACCGGCGCAGTGCCTGTCATTTTGCAAGAATCTTGGATGTCCGCGCTGCCCCATATGGAACCCTTCCCGTTTCTTTTCAGTGACCGACAACTGTAGCCCATGCCCCGAAACTGGAAAAGGTTGCCGGTCACTAAAAAGTAGTACTTTACATGTACACGTACTGTTGTCTGTACTGGACATATGATGTATATAGGAAACCTGGCGCGGCCCCTAAACGTTTTGCCAAGCCTACTTGTACATATATACATGTGTATCTCAGATTTCCAACAGGTGAATTTCATCAAGCTCTGAATATATCCCCTTTCACAAATCTTGAATTCATTCACCCTCTGCAAAAATGACAAAGTTCCAATGAAATTTTATTTTGGCTTGATTTTCTGATTTTTTTTTTCAAAGTATAAAATGAACTAAAATACGCCCAAAAATAAGAACAGATTTTCTTTAAAGTTTGGTATACAGGTATGTGTAGAGGTAATGAAATTCACCAAAATTTCTTGAATGTCAATGTGAGATATTTGGAGATATGTTCAAGTGTGCCACATCAGGGAACATTCAGCTGAATTTGTTCCAATTTCTAGGCATCACCGTTTCTGAAACTCAGACTAAATTCATGACACCGAAATTGTTCACCAAAGTTTTGACAGTATGTATTATGAAGGTAATTAAATAGCACCAGTGCTTAACCAATAATTTGAAGTTTTTAACTCAACAAAGAGGTTTGGCAGCATTGCATAAGCAAAATTGAAATTCACCTTGAATGAGACAACCTTAAGAAAAACAGCCTCGTATAAAAGGGATTTCATAAACTCTGCAGACAGTGTTTGTGGAGTATGGATTGATGTACATGTAAACATCATTAACCTCCAGTATCCTTCCAAGACTTAAAGAGCCAGGGGCAGATCCAGGATATTCCCAAAGGGGGGTGGGGGCGAATGATCTCTTATTTTCCAAAAGGAAGGCATCAAAGAAAGCAGAAATGGTGAAATGCTCGTGAGTGCATATCACGAAGACCCTACAGCAGTAGCTTTGCTTAGTGGAATGTGGTATTCCTCTTTTTCGAATTTTGTACCGGGTGGGAATACTAATGCTCTACTCAGGAGAGCTAGTATGACATAGGGTCCAGGTCATTTCTGGATTCTAGGCCCTCTGGGGTGTAATTTCAGGCAGTGTGACCCCTCTTTTTTCTTTTCCCTCCCTTTTCTTTTTTTATTTATTTATTATTTTTTTGTGGAAAAAATCAAGGCATGCACCCCCAGCCCCCTGGATCCGCCCTTAAGAGAGCATTTACACAAATTTATGGATGGTGAAAGAAACATGTGCAACACTAATTCAAATTCTAAATAGAATTTCAAAAAAAAAATCTCATTTTCTTTTCTAAAAAGATTTGATATAAGAAAATGTTTAAATTTTAAATAGAATATGAGCCCAATTTCCAGACACCACCACTTCCTTAATTTCCAACAAAATTTCATGATGCTGAGAATTTTTCACAAAGGTTCAACAGCAAGTACATGTATTATAAAGATAATATTTAATACCAGTATTTAGCTGAATGAATTTGAAGTTTTTCAACTAAGAGATTTGGCAACAATATATGAGGATAGTTCAAGGGAAATGTTGAAGTGAGCCATGTCAGGGAACTCAAATTTGGTTACTGGGTGTTCTGAGGTTTTTATTCCAAGCTCTTACTCAGTGCAAACAGTTGAGGGAAATGGTGGCACACACAAATCACAGTTGTGCACATTAATACGGAAATTTACATTAGAGTAAAAAAAAAAAAGAACAAGACACCAAAAGACAGGTACTCATTCAAATGCCACATTATCGAATTATGGATGGGACTCAGAGATCCATTTTCAAGGACTACAACTGTACATGAAAAAAATTCTACATGGGCCCATGAAGTTGTGGCTCACTCACATGTTATGTGCTATGTTTTTGACTGATAATTTGATGAATTTACTTGATCAGTGCAGGACAGAATGGCTGGCATGGATGGAAACTAAGGCAGGAGATTGGCCATTTAACGTCAAGCAACAGGTGATGTAGGCAGTCAAATTGATTGATTTGCCCCTGTTCGTCACAAATGACGTGTTCTGACATGGGTAAGACTGGCAGCAAGCGGACTTTAACTTAGATGGCCCAGCCTGACCCAGTAAATCATATTTTGTGTACATGTACATGTTGGCAGTTGACAGGCTCAATGTAACAGTTACAAGATCGTTTTCAGACAAAAGTATGCATTTTGTTCAGTGTCACTTAGTTATTTTGATTCAAGTTAAACTTTCATTTTGAATTTCATTTTACCTCATCAAATGATATCAGTATATGTGATGTGATCTGCAAAACCCTTCAAATGGACGTGAGTTCTGCCATTTTTGGTGTATTTCAACTTCAAATTGATCTGGACACTGTCCTGTTTTCAAAACTGTTTAATTTGTGATTCTAGGCAACCTAGATTAATGTTGTAGATAATATAGAATCATAAATGGAATGCATCTGAAAACAAGAGCGTGTCCATATTAATTGGAAGTTTATATGACAAAGCTCACCATGTGAAGGGTTTTCACATCACATTTGTTGTGAAAGCCGTCCACTGTGTAGTACATTTTATTTAAAATGAAGGTTTTTTGTTAGGAAGACTGTAGTGATTGCAATACATGTATGTACCAGGAAGCCATATTGTTTGTAAAGCCAGAACTCGTTGATGTTGTGCACATGATGTCTGATTCATTGGTACTTGATTGACGTACCATGAAGGCCATCTGACAAATGGGGGCCAGGGAAATGTTGATGTGCTGTATACATCAACCTGTTCGGCTTTGCCCACCTCTCTGCGTCTTGTTTCCATTGCAGGGGAGTTGGACAGCAAAACTCTCTACAGACTATCGGCGCAGCTTCATGCTCGCGAATGGAGGGGACTAGCCACAATGCTTGGCTTCAGCTGTGCGGAAGTCTCCCACTTTGAGGCAAGCCACCCCCATCAAGTGGTTAATCAAATCTACAGCATGCTGGATGCCTGGAAAAACAGACAGCGTGACGATGTGAACCAGACTGAAGCTCTCTGCCGGGCACTGACGGAGATCGGGAATGCCCGACTCGCTCATAAACTGCAGGGAGGATCCATGTAACGGTAGAAGTAAACAGCAGTTGTTGTTCGCTGCTTCAAGAAGTACCTATTTGAAGACGCTACTGTGCAGAGTATGTCTTTTTTACCAACAAGGATTTCCATCAGTAGCCACAGGTATCTTCTACAGACCATTACTGCAATAGCACTTACATGCTCGTGCACATTCATTTTGGCCAGTCATAATTACTGTCTTGGTACGAGAAGCCATGTGTGCAGTGAAGGGGTAGGGGTGGTTGCTGACATTGCGTACCCCTGGGCACTGGGAGTAGGGGTCCGAGGCAATACGTGAATACACTGAGGAATAGCATTGCTTTCCATAAATTGATATGGAATCAATGCACTGTCTCATATTTTTACCTGCAGGCCTACGTGTAGGGACCAGCTTTGTGAATTGAAAATTCATTAGAAAGCATTCCATTTCAGCCTACATGCCCGGAATTCATGTAAAAAGACATGGACTCCCTTAAGCAGCCTGCAAGGTCATCGAAGCCACCGGCAGCCATCTTACTGTGCCGAATACAAAAGGTCATACAGTAGCTTGCTCGCCACCGTTGATCAAATTTCTTCCTGGTTTCGATTGTCACAATAGCAAGCAAGCCAACCATTGCCTTTGTATTTGATCGGTGCATCGGCACAGTAAAATAGCCACTGGGGGCTTCATTCAGTTCAAAGGCGTCCATGCCTCCATGTGGATCTTACCATTACCAGCGCCGGCAGTCTGATACGTCAAAGGGCAGTGTGCTTGTGGGGGGTTTGGACCACCACATAAGCCATGCATACAAAGGGGGAGAAGATATCAAAAACATCAATGTTTTGTGAAGACATGTGTCTGAATGGACAGCCTTTGAATGATGTACGCACAAGCTGCGTGGGAGTGTGAAAATCCCTGCAGTATGATTGGCCTCAAAAGTCTGGTCCCCAGACTACCCTGCATTGTAGATATTTGTTCTAGATATTTTTGTTCACTATCGTTTCTGGATTCATGTTTTCTTGATAACTGTCATGTATATTATGCAAGGCACTAGAATTGTTGAGAAATTTAAAGGAATTTATATAAGAGCTTATGATGAACTGCCTAAAGGCTGGCTCATACAACAGGCAAATGCAGTGGGTGAAGTGAATTTAATTTTACCTCATACAAAAATTGGCAGCGGAAGTTTCAACTTTTGCAAATTTGCATTGGCAATATTTCAGATGATGTTGAAAATTCACGTTCATGTTTGTTTTTGCACGAAGTGCGAACCAGTGGGTTCATGCTTGCGGCAAACTCAAAGGCTGTTTTTCTGGTGAGAAGGCTGTTTTACTGGTGCATAAGTATTTACTGTGTTGTTACATTAGCTGAAACTACTGGTCTTGTTTGTTTTATGTACTGGCACAGTCTAAATGGCCTAGGGAATATTTATCTTGGTCCAAAAAATTTTATACTATCAATGTGTGTGGTCACTGCCCGAGTAGTTGAAGAATAGTTGATACTGACCGTTTTTTGCTTCCACCACATGCACAAGTTACAAAATAAATTGTAGCTGACATGTCAGTTGGGAGACATTTCAAGTCTTTTGGGGGTTTCCAATCCCAAGCAAGTTTTCCTGATTGGTTTGATTTGACCGGAGACAAATCCTGATGGCCCCCTTGAGTGGTGATATGCATTGTGTCGGGTTTTGTATGGAGCGAGTGTCGCAGATCAATGGCAACGTACATATACAATAGCTGCCACGGTGCCAGCCGCCATTAAAAGGGTCCCCTGTGATGGCGGTACCTTGGTCACCGGAATTGTCCTTAGGCCTCGGGTATTACGAAAAGCATTTAATCTTGAGCTGTTCTATGACTGTCATTGAAGACAAAGTGCTAGCCAAAGACACAAGTGTGTCTGTATGTATTATTGGAAAGCTGCAATGTTTTCAAATTATTCAGGGTTATTCGTCATTTGAAAGTAACACCGACGGGTGAAATAGTTCCGGGTAAGGAAGTTGACTGATTCCTATGGTTACATTTATGATTTACACGTACCTGTTTGTAATAACTTTCTGAAGGGATTCAGGCAATCAACGCAACAGATTTCAGATTTTGTTTAAACACACAGGATGTCCATTGTTTGTGTCATATTGTAGTTGTCAATAAAGTATGAGGCTATTCAGTGCCGGAATGCCCATTAAAAAATAGTTCCGTTGGTGGCAAGCTCAGATGGCCTTGATGAGTATACAATTTAAATGTGATTTTCAGACTTAGTTTGGCACTGCACCCAGCCTTCTTGTGTTTTGTAAGTGCAATCCAGGTGCTACATGACATAAATTAAAACCAGAAGTTAAAGGTACCTGTCTTTTCTCCACCATGAGTCTTTTTATACCTGAATTCTTCATTTAACTTCATTTCGGTACATCGGATAATTATAAACAAGCCCTAAAGATTACTTTTAACTCACGGTTTGTGTGGAATAAATTGCAACTGATTGAAATAAATCACATACTATTTGCAGCAAACAAATACATGTAGTTTGAAAAAGCCTCCATATGTGTATTGGTTTTTCATTAGGTGTGTCGAGCCTAGCCCTCACCCCATCAATGAAATTAATTGGCCCGTTTCTGTCACTGCCAGTGAATGGGATGGGATGGGATGCTTAAAGAGCAACTCAAAGGAAAACATGTTTTCTCTGATTTTATCTGTTCAAATAAATATGGAAACATCCGAATCGAATGCAGTATCATTTGTCTTCAGAGCTGAACTATAACAAGCTAAAAAGGGCTTTTTTTTCTGTTCATGCCAAGATGCGAATTCAGAACATGCTGAATGTAGATTGCATCATTCTGAGAAAACAAGTGGCACCTTGCCTTGTGTTCGTAGTGGATAAACCAAACCGTGCATGTTGCCATTCTTTGTAGCCATTGTTTGGCATGCACAAGGATTTATCCACTCTGAACACAGGGAGAGGGTTCCCCACGTTTTCTCTGTTTTCTCAGAATGACTCAATCTACTCTTGTAGAGTTAGGGTAAAAAATAGATTGTGTATAATCATATAATATTTTAAAAGAATTAAATTTTAATTTAGTCTGAAGTGAAAGCTTAACTATAGCCTCTGCCACACCTGACGGAAATTGGCATAGTGATTGCGTGTAATTCTGTAGGTTGCCTTTTTTTTAATAGTGAAATAATCTTTTTCAATGATATTCAATGACACAGATACACTGCCTAGGCCGTTTTCCAATACTCGACTTGGGCTCCGTCTCGCCGGGCTTCAATTTTTTTTTTCTTCCTGACTTCAAAGTTGTAAGCGCAATAGTAAGTCTGATAGTGCTACAAAAGATCAAGTAAGATGCAAAAAAGCCAAACATTACATTATTTCAATTTAAGTTAAACGCTTCGGCCCACAATCGGGGATTGGTTTCCTGAGACGGAGACGAAGTTGAGTATTGGAAAACGGCCCAAGACTTGATATGACTCGATTGGCCATCGTAGACTGGCGCGGCCGGCCGGGCCGCACGCACGTGGCCGTTCACACTGCAGATAGTGCCCAGCAGGTATACAAAAAACCCCGGCAGGCAAAACTACATGTATGTGCAAAACACCACTCGTGAGGGCGCTAAATATTGTACTTGGTACATTGGTACCAGCTTATTTCCGGTAGACTTCTTACAACAAGTACAGTCTTGTTCCCCAATAGTAGGTATGTTGCCTGCGTAACGACATGAACAATTGCTGGGTGTCACTGACCTGGTTGAATTGAGCAATGCACCCGTACGTCCGTCCGTACATGTGCTCTGTCTGTTTTCCGTACTAACTTCTGGCCTCTCGCTCTGATTTCCAAAAAAAATAATGACGAAGGGTCCTGGACGTCTAAAGAGTGGCGCGACAAAAAAGACCAAGCGATGGAAGAAGGGCCAGAGTTGTGTCAGCAATCCAACGGTGACAACTCACCGACAAGCAGCCACCGCTAATCGGTTTTTGCCGAGCCACGCGAATGGACGTCCGCGTCCTGGCGCGCCGTCGGCCGGCAGAATAGAGGGTCAGTCGAAAGTTTAAATTGTTAGATATGAGAAAGAGTTCCCATCCAGTCATTGCCGGTCACCACGATTAGCAAAGGCATGAAAGGCAACAAGTGTAAAACATAAGACATGATGAATATAGAGAAAAAGATGATCGATGACTCGTGTTGTCGTGTTACTGGTACTGTGGTAGCGACGTTTGGTAGCAACACGACATCTTGAGTCATCGATCATCTTTTTATCTATATTCGTCATCTACCGCGGTGATTATGTTTATCTCTTCTATTGATAAGACATGATTACATGTGTTAGTGGGCCTATGCATGTTCTTGTTGCTTGTCATGATTGTAGACATGGAATTTTGTTTCGAAGTAGCTGTCGTTATGACAGCCGTAACGCATCTCCCATTTTCGATTGTTACGACACTGAACTATACAAGTGAAATGACGTAGCCGATAATCACAACGGTTTATGTATTTTAAAATAACCTGGATCGCTGAACACTTGTGGCCGAGTGGTCAAGGTGGAAGGTTTGGAACCACTGGTGTGTGAGTTCGAATTTACACTTGGACCAGTTAATTTTTTTTCGCCTAAATTTCATGTTTTATACCATAATTGTTTTTTTTATGTTAGTTTCTAATTGTATAGGCCTAAGCAGGAACTTTTTTCTTTTTCCATCGGAGGCTTGGGAGGAATTTTTTAAAAGGGAAATAAAGTCCGAAATCTGCACTTAAGTTGGTGCACTTGCGCAGTTGCAGTGCCTTAACGATAGAAAATGGGAGATGCATTACGGCTGCTGTAACAACAGCCATGGCGATTTTGTTTAGGCCTAGGCCTATGTACATGTACAGCACTTACATGACTTAGACATGTTAGAACTGGTAGTCAGTACTCTTCACCATGTCCATGTGACCATGGTCGCCTGCAGCTGCTGTTGCCCACCTTTTATGGATTCGTAACGCTGTCTGTGGGTTTTTGAACCAGTTATGTCCAACCAGCATGACCAGGGTACATTTCTGTGTTACAAAAACTTCCTCTTTCTCAATCAAATCTTCCACCAAAAGTCATTGAAACTAATGCATTATCTCTTTAAACCTTTAAACCATGTGACTATTTCTTGAAGAAAATTGGAGCTTTTGGTCAACACCTTCTCATCAGCTCATGATTGAGCAAGTGAAAGTGGAACACAGAAATGGACCCCAAATTGACGTAACCAGTTTAACAAGTCCTTTCACAATGCCAGTCAAGAGTCCCTTCACAAGTTCAGTCACAAGTCCCTTGACAAGGCCAGCCATAAGTCCCTTCACAAGTCCAGTCATAAGTCCTTTCACAAGTCCAGTCACAAGTCCCTTCACAAGGCCAGTCACAAGTCCCTTCACAAGTCTCTTCACAAAGCCAGTCATAGTGATTGGACTTGTGATGGACGTACAGGGACTTGTGATAGACTTACATGTACAGGGACATGTGATGGACTCAAATATAACACTGTTATTTAATGTCCAGTTCCATGATGCAACGAGAATGCCAGAAAGGATTCATATTGGCTGTTTTTTTCAGGTGGTGTTCCATTGACTGAAAAAGCTTTGGCGCATCACAATGAGGAATCCAGGGATTTTGGTATCAGCGACGACATCAAATCTGCAGGAGGAGAGACCTACAAGACATTCCTGAGTGGTGTCAGTGACTGCTCCAATCCTGCCTTTGACAAAGTCAAGCGATACTGGGAGTCAAATGCAGCCTCCCACAGAGAGGTAAGCCTTTTCTTTAGACATAGGCTTGGGGCTCTGACTATTTGTTTGGGCTACATGTAGCTTAGGTGTACATCATGCTTATTCATTTCCATAGGTAGGTTTCAAACCCACCTGTTGATCATGGTGTCACAGCACAAATATACATAACCATGATAACTGAATCAAACCTTCATGACAGCTTTTGAGACCTTAAATGTTTTCCCTTTTTAATTTGAAGTAGAGTGTATGTTTTACAATTAGTTCACAAACTGTGTTAACTTGGGATTCAACCTGTGTTAGTGTTATTGTGTGTTATCATTATTATTAATAATTTCTGATAATGACACCAAGGATTCCTCAAAAGCACCCCAGGTGCTGTAGCTCATAAAGGTGAAGAAATCTGTAGAGGGAGACAGTGAGAAGCAGTTACAGTTTTAGAGGTGGGAGGAAAACCCTAGAGGCATATTCTTGGTAAAACCCACGCAATCAGGTAGGGACTGAAAACCCAGTCCACATATGGACCGAACTGGGATTCGAGCCGGGACCGCAGAGGCAAAAGGCGAGGAAAGAACCACCACGCCAACCTGACTCCCTAATACAGGCAAACACTCTGGAGGTTCTGAAACAGTATCGGTCACTTCACACTTCGCCAGTTCTTGCTTTTCTGTAGTTAGGTTGTCTTGTTTATTTAGCACATGTATGTAGATGCGTAAAAACAGTGCCTCCTTATGCATACATACATGTGTATAAGTTGACCCTGCATTTGAGTACAAAAGGACATCATTTGGCAAATTTGAGTGAGATGGCTACGATTTAACTTCAGTTCGACCGAAGTCACCAAATGTTGGATAATTTGGACTATCCAGTCAACCGCAGGGTACCGGGCCCTAGGGTATGGTCTCACCATTGGCTATCAGCAGCCAAATCTATTTATCAGTACTGAGGGAACTATTCACATTGAAATACTTGCACGAGATATCGTTTCCCGTGAATGCCGCAAGAGTTGCATACAACAACAACACATGAATGAGAATGAGATCTCGAATGTGCCGAATAACCAAAATTTTCGATCGATTATCAAATATTCGAAGATTATTTTTCGAGTCTGAACATTTGAATGCAAAATTCATGAAAAGGAAGGGAACATGTTCTTTTCTTTTTAAATGAGAAAAATTGCATATGAAGGCTTGTTTCAAGCAGATTCAAATGAAAAGTGACAAATCTTACAATGATTCAAAAAGTAAATTATTCATTAAACAATGTAAAAGGAATAGAAAATTACAACAGGGTAAGAAGTATTGTTCATCTCTTAAATCTTGCTTAATTATGGCTGGAGATACTCCAAGATGTGAGAAGCTTTTACAGTGTATATTGATCATTAAGATGGAAAGCTTGCGGTAAGCACCATGCAATATCTCTTTTTGAGTCTGTGTGGTTCTGATAAGAACCGGAGAGGGTCTCCGGTTCTTATCAGAACC
>NW_019091564.1:57043-107830 GCF_001949145.1 Acanthaster planci
TATTGATCATAATGTACAATTGTGTGCATTATTGCAACTTATTTTGTATACGGATTGTTCATCAACAATCTGCCGGTGGATACGACTGAATGATTGGACATTCAATCAAAGTTAAGGTCGAATTTTTTAATAGCGAATTATTCAAATTGACTCAGCCCTAAACCATTGAGCTAATTGTCTTCTTGTGGTGTTCTGTCCAAGGTTTGTGCTGTATTGGCTGCAGTGACCGAGGTTATCCGGGAGCAAGGAGGAAAAGAGACAGAGACAGAATACTTTGGAGCTCTGGTAAAGCATTCATTTATCGTTAACTCCCTGTTTTGCCCCTCACAGTTCCGCAAAGCAACAAGAACAAGACTTGCAACACCCAAATTTTTCATTCTCCTACTATAGAGCAGTATACTGAAGTTCACTTGAGGTCTTTGAAAAAGGTTCAAACTATAGCTCCCATTATCTGCTTTTTCTTGGAGAGCATACAGGGTGTGGGTGAAATGCTAACGGTAATGTTCACTGAAAAAGTTGCCTCTGGTGTGTTATATTTTGAATGTCAAGTGTTGCCATGTCACCTCCCTTTTCTGGTTAAACTTTTGCTGTGTCAAAAACTGTTGCTGTTCATTTCTTTTGTCGCCTCCGTTCCTCAGATGACAGCTCTTGACAATGTGGAAAGTGAGGAGTCACTGTCAGCGATTCTCTTTCTGCTCAGCCTCGTCATCAAAAGGTAAAAAAAAAGTCCTTTCAGCTGGAATGGGTTTTCACCCACAAATGTGGGTGCTGCGTGTGGTGCATCCGTCAAGTCCCTTTTGGATTCCCAAGTTTGCTGAATTATAAGGCTACATAGGCTTAACCCTAACCCTGCATAGTACTACAAAGTACTAGTTGTAGTAAAATGTAGTATTCAGTCCTGTCGCTTGTAAGAGGATGTGACCTTATTGTTCTCTGAAGCCATAAGATAAAATAGAAAAGACAATGGACCATACAGTGCTGTGGCACAATGAATGCATGGCTTTATTGTTCTCTGTACAAGTAACAATGGAAGTAACCTAGCCAGAAGTAGTAATCTGTAGTGCTAGGTCCTTCAGGCTCAGATTACTACTTAGTATTTTGTAGTACTGTGTAGTGTAAGCCCAACAATATGCGTTGCGGTTAGAGTAAATGCAGTGACCTGCATTGGATGCCATTACTGCGCTGGCACCTGTTGGCTTTAAATACCCCGTAGACCAATCCAGTGCATAAGTGTGATATTTCTTCAGTTTAAACTACACCCACTGAACATAGAGTTACACAGAACCATGGAACCGGAAGTTAACGTGTCTACGTGTCTAATGCGTCTACGTGTACACTGGTGTATGACACGCTGAGCAAAAATGAGCAAAGTACCAGTCACAGGCAGTATTAAACCCAGTACCCACGGTGACCTTTTGGCTGGTAATCTGTTTGTACTTGTAAACCTCTTTTGTGCTCACCCAATTTACGAGCTTAGCAGCAGTGTGAAGTTGGCCCTGGTTTGCTGTCTTTGGTGTTCCACAATACAGCATGTGCTCTAAAAATGTGTTTCATTTTTGTCTTTTTTTCTCCCAGAATTCCAGCCTCTGTTTTGCGGCTGAAATTCTCGGCCATCAGCAAATCTTTCCTGGGCATTCTGGCCCATCATGCCAAGCAATCAGGTACAACCTCACTGCGGTCGTGCCTGGTGTGTCTGAGCACCACGCTGCGGCAGCAGGACTTTGGCACGTGGAGCGAACCGTCTACCATGCAGGTGTATCATGGGATACTTAGCTACACCATCCATCAAAAGCCGAAGGTAAAAGGCACGAATGTTGGGAGTTTCTCAAAAGTGGGAACGTCAAAGAATGTCCCAAGAACAATTGCTTGTTACGATTTTGAACATCTGCTTTTCCCTCCGAGAACTACATATTCCTGAACTGTAACAGTGGTTTGCCTGGGAAACCTAGTCTAAGTTGTAGTTCTGGACTGGTTCCCTGCCCTAACAACCCCTTGACATCTCTTATATTGGGGCAGGAAACCACCACTACCAAAAATAGCATGTGACCCAGTAACACGTGCATGTGTTTCTTTGTTTTTGTAGTATTTACTATAAGCATCATGCAGTTTTAAGCAGCACTAAGTCTTCAAAATACACTAAGAAAATTAGTGTGAAATTAGACCAGGGAAAAATGGACAATTTACATGTATACACAACAGATATTCAAAAGTGTATACAATAATAACAAGGTATTTGGAAAGAACAAAAAAGGGTTTGGAAATTTTTGAAATAGGAGTAATTCCTCTTGTGCTGGTCATGTGACCTCATCAGCTACAGCACCTAAAGATTCTGTTGGTCTGAGAACCACACTATGCATGTTCCCAATAGGAATTTCTATTACAAGCACTCAGTGTTCCCTAAAGGAGCATTCCAAGGTAGACAGGAAAGCTCTGACCTTTTTAGATACGTGTAGCAACAAATAACCGGTTTCGAATATGAGAAAAGCAAAGCTATGTCGTACACCAATCAAAGCCTGCCAATCCACCAAGGTACCAGTACATTATGAAGGATCTTTTGTGTCCCAGTTTTAAAGAGTTAAGGCAATTTTTTAAAATTTGGAAAGCCAGACTTTTAAGTTTTCTGTTAATATTCATAACTTGTGGACTTCTTATAGCAGATTTATTTTCAACTTACCGATATGTAGTCATGTAATAATCATCCAGTACAATAGTCTTTCTGGTGCAGTCAAAATTTTAGCTAACCCTCATCTAGACATTTTGGTAAATGCAGCTTTTTTTGCCTAACGCTTCTGAGTATTAAATTTTTCAAGTTAGAAATTCACCAAGGTGGAGCCTCTACGAAGTCAGTCTGTTTTTAACTCTGCTTCCCGTGTCTTTCGTTAAGATTCGGAAGGCAGCCCAGCATGCAGTCTGTGCCATCCTGAAGGGCAGCAGCTTCATGATTGTCCAGGACTCCCCGCCATGCCACCCGGCCGCAAGCGCAACGGCCAAATTCTGCATACAGAAAATAGAATCCAGCGGAGGTACGGAAGTAGTTTGTGAGATAAGGTCTCACTGCAGTATTTTGTTCTGCAGAAATCTTAACCATTCTTGCTCTGTCAATGTGGGCTTTATCAAGTAATCTAACCTTGTAATTTATGTTCAGCCAGTATTGTTTGTAAGGTTGTGAGCCAAGATGCCTCCAGCTTAATAGAGTTCTTTTACTTGATTGTGCAACTTTTTTCTTACAAGTGGCGTGCATCTTTAGTCAGCCATAGAGCTTGCTAAAGTTGGTCAGTCAACTGCGTGAATGACATTTGATAAATTTTTAATATGTAAGTTTTCTATTTAGAGCTGAGAAATTCCCTTTACCTGTTGCTTTCTGGTTGTGCATAATTATCTCAAATGTGAACATTTAAATTGATGGGACTACACTGTGTAAATAAAAGTGTGCTGGGTTGGTTTTAAATTAGTGTGTTTCAAACCAGCCAGGGGCCTGGCAACAGTAATGGATCTTGCCTTTGGTTTGGTCCACTATCATCTGCAGGCCCCTAAACTTACCAGTGTTAAAACCATCCCATCACACTGTTACTGCCTTAATAATCACACAGCCTACCGTCTGTGGGTCATTCCGTGAGGTTGGGGCACAATTTGTGATGGTGTCATTGTTATGTCGGTAACTTTTACCACCTGTCCGACCTTTAGAATAGGTCATTTATTCTGTACAAATAACACACACCTCAGTATTCACCTCTGTATAACAATGTCAATTTTGAATCCACATGCAGGGAAATAGCTGTTCATTTTTACAGAACCCATGTAACAATTGGCACTGTCACAAATCGTGCCCAACCCTCATGGAATGACCCCTGATGTTTTGGTCCATAGGAACTGGGGAGGTGGCCACAACGATGCATGTTTTGGGGCTTCTGAAGGATGTGCTGTCGTGCCTGCCGCAGAATAGCTTGAAATCAGCTTGTGAAACAATCCTCAGACTGATGACATTAAGCAATGTGGTGAGTCACAATTGATCCCCCTCTGTTAATTTAAACATGTTAGCTGGCCCCATTTTAAAGTTAACAAATGCACTGCTGTGTCATAATAACATTAGTATTGGTCCAGATATCTTCAGAGATAAATGGGGATGTCTGTAGAAGCTGTTCTGCCCAGAGAGTGACAGTACAATCACATTTTGCATCTTGTATTTTATCAGTTGCCTCTGGCTTTTGTACAATGACAGCTTGCCCTTACGTTGTTATTGAAGAAGTGGAGAATACCATGTGCCGGTAGCTTTGGGCTGATAATTGGTCAACAAAAAAAAAAACCAAACCAAAAAAGGAGATGTTATTCTTTTTAATGTTTCCAGTAACAAACATGTCAGGTCAGATACGAATGGCTACCTTAATTTCTTTTATTATTCTGCTGGTAGTATGTTTTCAACCAAAAACAACTCAGTTCCGCAGTTCTGGTAATATTCCAGTTTTGCCGCATTTTCATTTTGTCAGACCAGTTTGTGTGGTGCCTAGGCACTTCATGTAGCCTTTTTAGGTAACATATGTTGTGACCTGCAGATCAGAAAGGGCTCATTTTAACCCCTTCGCACCGGGAGGCGGCTGTAGCCGTCGTAAAAATTGAGATCGTCAGCCCGCTTTTCAGCTATTATTCTCAGCCCACGCTCGAGCCAACATGGTGAAAGAAGGCAGACCCTGGCTCTTGTGTATATGGTAATTGGTCTTCGTGTGTAGCCCAGAAATGAAAAGACCGATTTTGCATCATAATCACCAGCTTCACAATAGTCCCCACTTTGAAAAGAGGCAAGGGGAAGGTGGAAGCTTGAGTAGAGCCGCATGCCACCGAACAATTAGCCCTTTCACCGTGTAATTCAAAGCATGCAGAGCACGCTGGGCCACAAACCGAGAATTTGCGGTTTGGCAGGTAGCCTTCGTGGCCAAGTGAGGCTGGAATTCTTGGAGTCGGCTTTCAGGAAGAAATTCCCACTGAGAAGGGGTTAATTAGCAGTTATGACGGTTGTAACACCAAGGTTTGGCAATTGCTGTGAAATCGATAGACCTGTAATACATCCTCACCCACTGTTTACATGTGCACTGTCTATGATAGGGAGTTTGGGCACGATCCATTGAGCCTCACAGAAAAAGCACAGGAACCAGAGCTTGGCGTCATTTTGTTTTAAGTCTGTTTGCCCTGAGCAGAAGCACCCCAACATTGGAAAGAAACCATGTTGGTCAGGAGTATTCATTCTGTTGGCTGGACCTCTCTTGGTCCCGCCTGGGGCCCATTGTAACTGTGTGTGTACAGTGTAGCTACGAGGACTGTAGTCAAGTTCATCAGAGGTCATTTTACGACCTCTCTCAGTCACAAGTAACGGGGTAAACAATGACAAAGGAAAGCTTTAGTCACAGTTCAATTGAATAGTATGTGACTTGGCTAAAGACTGGATGGTTTATGATGGGCTTGTAGAGACTTGTGGTTGACTCATCTACAGCCCTAGTCCCTGCCCAACAGATGTCCATGTGTGGCGTATGTATTTGATCACTTTCATGGCTGCACTGGGATCCAAATATATACTCATTCTGTGAACCTTTTGTGCCCTTCTGTCTCCTTTCTTCAGCTGATGACGTCAGTCTGCATGCAGTCACTGCATGGAATGTTCGTAGCCAAGCCCAAGCCTTCCATTCTCCCCGCCGACCTCAACGCTCAGCTGATCAACGCACTGTATGACTACCAGCCGGGGGAGAATGACGTCCAGCCTACCCAGGCCTGGCTGGCTGTCATGGAGGCAGCTCACACCAACCTAGCCAGGTCAATAAGCATTTTCAATGTCCTCGAGCAAAGCAATTTATCACAATCAGGATCGCTTACGTGATGTCTGCTCTGTCTTATCTTCGTAACAGATCTTTTTAAAATCATGAGTTTGGCATTCATGCAAACATACCACAGATTTGTGAAATGTTTCCTGCTAAGACACTTCGAAAAAACTCAATTTTACGTTTACCTATTACAGACATTCCTTTGTTTTGTAAGTTGAAGAAAACTCAGAAGAAATACTATTTTGCATATTTTTTGGAAATGAGGCCAAGAAAGATAGCTGTTTTTTTTTTGCTCCTTCAGAGTGAACCAGAAGTTGTGCATCAGTCATTTGCCTCGTCTCTTCAGCACTGCCATGGCGTGCTTCGTTTCACAGAAGACTGAAATTATGGTGTCAGCATCCCAGGTCATGAAGGTGAGGGGCATTTTAAAGTGACCCCAGGGCCCAAGGCTGGCACCTTTGCCCATGTGTTGGTGTAATACCTGTCACTGATGGTTTTTATTAGGATTTGTTTAATTTAATTTGGTCATCAGTCATGGAATGTTCACAAATTAATGGCTCTGATGTACAATGTGCGCGTAGTGCCCAGTGAAAGGTGCATTGTGCAAGCTACGAATTGCTATGATAATTTACGCTAAAGTAGCATTGCATATATACATCAATACCCTAGTCCGACCTCACAAGGATGAAAGTTTTGGGCAGCAATGACACCCCCAATCCAAGCTGTAATTGTTTCTGTTCCATAAACAGACCCTGTTGTACAATTGTGTGAAGCCTGCCAGTGACTGGTTGTCCATTGAGCTAGCCAGCAACACATCCACTCCAATCCACAAAATGTTCCACTCTGTAGAGGGTGGACTGGCCTACAAATATCACTCATCCTGGGGACTAGTGCTTCAGGTCATGCGCACCTTCTTTGAGGTAAGAGCAGCAAAAATTTTGGGCGTGAGTCCTGCTCACGAGTGCCTTTACTCCAGTAACGGAATGAGGGGCTTGGCCGATGTATGGTCACCAAGGCTGCAGTGTATATTGCGCCTAGGGGAAGATACATGTACATAATAAATACCACAGCATACGCTGTCAACTCCAGTTAGTCTGAATGGGGTTCACTTGGGGTTAGATTGAAGATTTAAATTAGTTAACTGGACCATGCATGCTGAATTATTTCTTTTATTCACTAAGATGGGGAAAAAATGCAAAATATTTCATTGGTGCTTTAACAGCTGTTTAAATATGGGTCTCTATTCTTATTCAAATCATAAAATGTCAGCATTTTTCACCTTTGGGGGTTGCAAAATGAGCTTTATTTGTGAGATGATAATTTTTCATCATGCTTCCTGAATCATCCTCCTTTTTAAAACTATGAAATAGGAACGAGCCTGGTGTAACCAAGCATACTAAAAATGAACCCAAAGAAGCTCAAGCCGAGATGACAAAAATAAAAACAAAAGAGCTGAGAGGATTGCGTGAAATGCAGAAATGTGAAAAATTTAATACAAACTATTCACACAATACAGTAAATGGTAACAAGTAGAGAAGAAGTCAGAAATTTCCCAGCAACGATTTTGTGGTCACACTTCAGCACAAGATATACTCAATACGGGCGATTCACAATAGTGCGCCACCAAGAGTTTGCAACACATTGGCCAAATCTAAATTTGTCGACCCTTTCCAAATGCGCATTGAGTCAACAGATTTTACGCACTGTGATTGGCAAACATGTTGCAAACTCTTGGAGGCGCACTATTGTGAAACAGCCGTACTACGAAAAACCAAATATCATTAAGGGAATATTATCTATAAGAATTTGCAGTTTGCAAGGCCACTGTAGAATAATGGGTCAGGTTAAACATACCTACAAGAAAGAAATCGAAAGATTGTCGTATCCATGTAAACCCATAGTCTTGCAACATACACAAATTGGTCCAAAAAACTCGCTACAAATTTACATTAAATTGCTAAATTCAATAATTTACAAAATGACTAAGTCATACCTTTATAAATCAAAGGTGTTTTAACAAGCCTCATACCGCAAGTCAATGATGTAAGTTTCTAGTAAGCACATTACAGCATTATTTGGTAGTGCTAGGCTATTAGACTTCAAAAGGTAGGCTGTGATTCCAGCAGACAGAACTCAATGCAACAAAATCTAGACTACAGAAAAGTCTGTCCTTAAGGCATGACTGTGGTTGCTGGAATGACCTGGCACCCACATGTACATGTTCATATAGGAGCACCACGACCCTGTAATTGGTCAACCACACCCAAGGGAAGGCTGGTTTATACAGTGGCCTTTTTGTTGTAATTACAAATATAGCCTCGCTTTGAAAATATATTTCCTTACAACCGTAAGGATGACATAAAATTTTTGTCCATAATTTGGAGCACATGAATGATAATATTTACTTGCCTCTTTTACATTATTGTTGGTCTCACAGATATTAAGGTTTTTTAAAGAAAATTTGTATTTGGATAACTCTGCTTTCGATTCAAGACGATGGATGTGTTTATATTAACCCCTTTGCGCTGGGAGGCGGCTATAGCCGCCGTAAAAATTGAGATCCTCAGCCCGCTATTATTCGAGCGAACACGGTGAAAGAAGGCAGACCCTGGCTCTTGTATATATGGTAATTGGTCTTTGTGCGTAGCCCATAAATGAAAAGACTGGTTTTGCATCATAATCACCAGCTTCACAATAGTCCCCACTTTGAAAAGAAGCAGCGGGAATGTGGAAGCGTGAGTAGAGCCGCATGCCACCGAACAATCAGCCTTTTCACCATGTAATTCAAAGCGTGCAGAGCACGCAGGGCCACAAACCGAGAATTTGCGGTTTGGCAGGTAGCCTTCGTGGCCAAGCGAGGCTGGAATTCTTGGAGTCGGCTTTCAGGAAGAAATTCCCGTCGTCAAGGGGTTCAGGACAATTGCGAACTCACAGAACAAAAGTGTTCTGTTTCTGTCCTCCCATGCCAGGTTATTGGTAAAGAGGGCTGTCGCTTCATGAAGAAATGCCTGCAGTCCATGTGCGACCTGAGGAGCACCCACCACTTCCCCTACATCCAGGAACTGGACCGCACCGTTGGGATGGCTGTACGCACCATGGGGCCTAGGTTTGTGCTGGGGGCCGTTCCACTTCAGATTACGGGGGACGAGTAAGTGTCCTGCTTACCTTTTTTGCTTTTGTTGCATTGGTTTTGACTTCTATGTTGTGTGATGGTAGACTGTGTAAGTCACATGTTGCTGCATGATCAATTAAAGCTGTTTAACCTGTTGTGATGTTGCATAAACGTTTGTAGTGTACCAAGGTAAATATGTCACAGTCACAATTATGTGTGTGTAAAAGACATTAATTTGAGAACCAGGGCGTGAACAAACAGCTTGCACACTCCATTAGTTTGCACTGCATTTCCTGGTTCAAAATGATGCCACAATTAGGTACTTTATATGGCTTGTAAGACAACCTTGTTGAAGTAAATTTAAAATGTGGTCGTTCTTTGTCTGGTTGTAGGGATAACTATGACTTCCCTCGAAGCTGGCTCCTTCCAGTTATCCGAGACAACGTATGCAACACCAAGCTGCAATTCTTCACAAAGTATTTCCTGCCCTTGGCAGCCAAGCTCAAATCAAAAGGTTTGTCACATGAGTGACCTGGGGCCTCTCGTCTTCAGTAGTTCCATTTCAAAATCCTCGAGAAGGGATCTTCATGAATGTAGTTATATATGGTTCATAAATACCTGAGACAACTTGTCCAAGACAACTTATATTTTCATTGGATAATGGCCGCTGTGATTTGATAATGGCCGCTGTGATTTGATAATGCCCGCTGCGTAAAGCATGCACAGGCACCTGGATACGAGACAGTTTAATCCATTCTTATTGGTCAAGAGTCTGTGTGCATCGCCAGGCGTGGAACTTGCCACGGGCCCGCCAAGTCCATATAAGGAGATTCTTCTGGACCACTTGCACAAGGAACATACCAACAAATGGACACAGTCTCTGGAATGGGCTGGAAATTTTAAATACCACAAACAAAAGGCATTATTACTACATTGCATGAAGCCTCAGTGCTTGTTACATGTATGTAGTTGATAACAGCAATTTATTGGTGACTTCATCACGATGCAAACATTAATCGATTAAAAGTTCCCTGATTGGATTTGTACAAGTGGTCTAATTGATGAATAGTGCTGACAAGTGGAGGTTTGTTTTTTTCATTGCAATGTTGATATTTAGATGTGGCATATTGACGGTGAGAACCTAGATTTTGATCAGACTGGGGTTGAGGGATACATGTTGATTGATTGTACGGTACCATATTCCAAGCGTTGTCGACTATGCGTATCTGCCTTTGCAGCACTGGAGTACAGCCAGCAAGGGCGTAATGTAGAGGCCAAGACCTATGACATTCTGCAGTCCCAGATCTGGTCACTACTGCCGGGGTTCTGCAAAGACCCCATTGACATCTGCCCGGGGTTCAAGGGAATCGCCCGCATCCTGGGCTCAGCCCTCAGTGACAGGCCCGACCTGCGACACGACGTGTGCTTGGCTATCCGCCATCTCGTCACACGGAACATGGACAACGGTGAGTTAGCTGTGTGTAACGTGACCTGTTGTTGGCTACTGTGGCAGGGGGCCAAGCTGAGGGTGAAATTACAGTGTTTGTCCAACCAACAGGAGGTGCGGTCAAGTAAATGTCCAGAGGAAATACAGAGCTGAAAGTCCCCAAAGCAATACTGTGTTTCTGTGCCGATGACTTTTATCAAAACTGAGTGTGTTCTCATGTAAGCTTGGTATATGCCAGATTTAATTTGGCAGACAAAAAATGATGATGTTAGTACATGTACGTTTTGTTGGACCACTCTTTTTGTCTAATGTCGCGCTCTGGCACCCTTTTGTTACCCCTTCGAAATGCAAGGCACACACAAAGTAAAGATAACTGTATCAAGCAATATTAATCCGAAACTTCTGTAACCTTTTTGTCATTTTGTACAAGTACATTAGATCACATATGTACATGTATATACATATATTTTTTGCTCAAATTTAGTGAAAAATTAATTTGACAACACCCTGTATAAAATATGGCATGGTTGAAAAGTGGTATGTCTACCTTTCATGCAAAATTTATCTCAACACTTGTGCAAGACAAAGCCATCAAGCCCATAGAGGTTTGCCCACAAAAAAAAAGTTGCGAACGGTACTATACATGTATGTCCAAAATATTTCTGGTACATTACATTGATGTTGCTTCAATAAAAAAGTAAAAAATCTGTTTTCTTAAGAAAGAGTGATTTTTTGGTTTTTCAACGTAGAGACGAATCGTGCCGAGTTGGCCCGCTTCGCCAAGAATTTCCTGCCCATCTTCTTCAACATCTACACCAGTGGGAATGCCCGTCAAAACACGTCACTTGCTTCCATTCTTGAGACTGCCAAAGTCTACCTGAAAATTGCAGATCCAAAGGTACTCGTTGGTTTTTGAGCTATTTACAAGCTCCATTGAGCAACCTTGTAATCTTTGTATTTGTGGTTCGTTGTCTTAAATCAGACATCAGCAGTCGGTGAGAATGTAATGTGTGATCATTTTGCTGTTTCATGATCTTTCAGCTTGTCACCGACCTCTTTAACAAGCTGGCAAGCAAGCTCATGGCCGAGGGGACTGACCGGCACCCCCTGATGGACCTGGCCATCGCTGTCACCCCTCACCTTGACAGGGATCACATGACCAAGCTCTTTGACATTGTCTCGCAGCTGCTGAAGGTAGAACACTTTGATATCAAAGTCAATTTGAGCTCAGACAAAAACAAAGGTAGTATTTCAGAGTATTGATTTACTTATATGCCACAGCCATGACATGAATATGCTATGGTGGTGTGGAATGGCTGCCATTGAATTGTGTAACTTCGTCATCTAAGATGTTTGAAATAATTAGAAACGCTTTGCAGTTAAGCAGCTCTTTGTGCCATCTCCCATAAGTACACTGTGCACACAAGCTATACCACAGAGTTGTGCCATAAGACGTTCCGCATGGTGCCACGTTATGCCAAGTTTTGTGAAATTGGCTTCTGTCACAAGAAATATGGAATACATTATATTCTGGCTTGTCTGTGCTTGACAAATTTGTATGCCCAGCAAGTCTGTGAAATTGGCCTCTGGTTTTGGCAAGGAGTATACACAACCAGTTTTCATTTGAATGTGCACAAAGCTGCAGGACATCTGAGTGATCTGAGTGCTGGGTACAGTGACATTAGCTAGTAATCTGCCTCTGTGCCTATTGGCTTAATGAGCTGATTTGTTGTTTCCAAAAGGCAAGACCACTCAAGCACAAAGCACCCAATGCCATGTCAGCTCCAACATGTTCAGTGCATGTGAGTCAGTGTATGGCCACACTGATAATGCTGACCTCAGTCATAATCACATTCTCAAATGACCTATGGCATACTTCATTTTGAGCATATACCGTTGAAATGCTGAACTGGCTCATTGCATATGTGACCTGTCACGACAAAATGAGAGTAAAGTCGCATCCCCCTCTTTCCTATTTGAAGGGTTCAAAACCATATTGAAGTGGAGGTCAATTTTTGGGTGTTTTAATATTTGGAAAGAGTAACCCGTCTCCTATTTAATTCCAAATATTTTGCAGAATTTTATATTTTAAATAAAATGTCATTTTCTCAGCAATTTTGACAATAGCATTGTTCATGCCTGATCTGAAATGTTGAAACAATGTTGAGAACAAAGACGCAAAGCTGCCAGAATAATGTCACATTGTCACCTTATACTTCTACCCTAAGTGTTCCATGTACATGCCATTGGAAAGCTCTCTTTCTGCTAAATTCAAAAATTCCAATGTCTCAGTTTTTGAAAATTCTGACTTTCAGCTCATTTTGTGGTGACAGGTCACATATAGTCTCACAGACTGTTCCGTTGCAGCAAATTTACTCCAGGTGCCAAGCTTTCAACTTTTTGTCTAAAAAGCGGAGTCCAGTTTTGGATGGAAATTCATTCCATCTTTTATGTTACTGTTTTAACGTTAGAGCACCGATCACACTGTGCAGAAGAAGGCCTATCGAATCTTGGAGAATCTGTGTGATGGTTCCACCGAGGCAGGGTGCCAGTTCATTTCATCTCACTTACGGCAGCTCCAGAAGACACTGGTCACATCTCTGTCCACTGCCTCTCCATCCTCCAAAGGGGTAGGAAAAAAATTTTTTTTTCAGCTCCTTTTTTTCACGTTTGACCTTTCTGTCCAAACCAGAAATGAAGGTGCATCTAAAGTGATTTCTTTATTTTCAAATTTCAGACTGAAATTTTTTATCCCAAAATATACTAGTTTTTGGCCATAAGTTTGTTCCTGTAGGCTTTATGTAGCTGTCTGAAATAGCCATGAAAATGACCTCCAATTTGTCAAAAAATTCAGATAGGTGTAACTTTGCTGAGAAAAATTTACAACAAAGTTTTACCATGCTTGTAAATTGAAGATATACATATACATGTATATGTTTTCACACAGTATTAGTTTAAAAAACTGCGGTATTTCAAGTGGACCAGATGCGCACAGGAATGTGTCTGAAACGGCACTCACCACACATAATACACATACAAACCTGTGTGACGTTTGTATAACACTATGACCAAATACACGTAGCATGAGATGTCCCAAAGTGAGAGTATCACAGAGGAGTAAAGTAGCTTTTCCCCCTGGCCGAAATTAAGCACATTTGTCAAAAATCCAGAAATTGCTTTCGAGTTTATATGAGTTTCAATAGATTAAACAATCAGTTTCAGGCATGCAATGTTTCCTCAGATCAGCTGATTTCCTTGTTTGTCCCTTTATACTCATGCCATTGAAAATTGAAAAACTCTGCATGAAGACTTGTAAGGATTGGGAATTTTTTGTCAAAGTCCAAGTTGCACGCCTGCAGATTTGTTTTGACGAGTGGGTCCTTGTTTGGTTCCAAAACACACTGCAGTGTTTCACATTTTCATTCATTACTTGAGTTGGTGCCTTCAGCCAGTTTGGTGCATTAATGATGAAGGTTGGCAAGGATAAAGGCTTACTGTATTGATCATGTTCAGTGAATCTGAGAAAGGCTACGCTGATGTAACTGTTAATGTGCATGCCTGTTGGTTATCCCAAGTGAACTGCATGCATATGTACGACATGCTAAAATTGATGCATGCTCTGTTAGAATATCAAATTGGCTTATTATTACGAAACATGCACCACAAAGGAAAAAAAGCAAAACACAAAGACTGTAGCAGGCAGAATCAATTCTCTTGTTGTCTGTGCCAGCCCCGCTTACGATGCATTATCCACATCATACGAGCCCTGCCTTCCAAAAATGTGGACTTCCTGGAGACCATTATCCCGGAGGTCATCCTCTGCACCAAGGAAGTCAATTCCAAAACGAGGCTGGTAGCCTTTGACCTGCTGGTCGACCTGGGTCATGCCCTGATCAGATGGTCCGAGGGGGAGGACACAAGAGAAGGTAGGTTTTTGAATTTTTAATGCAACTCTTTACAACGCTTGCTGGAAAGTCCAAAGTCATGATAGTCCTGTCGCTTGAGAAAACCTAGAGAGAGAAGACGGAAATGTTCAGTTTTAGAAGTGGGAGGAAAACCCCAGAATGATGGAATCAGGACACCCATAGAATCACGGAGGGTCTTTCTGTCGGCCCGGATGGGATTTGAACCCAGGACACAGAGATGGAACGTAACGTAAACATGAGTGCAGCAACCAGTCCCCACTTCAATAATGCTCCTATTTAACTTGATCTAGTTAAAATAGAGGATGTAGGAGTTGCCAATCGTTTTGCCCTCAAGCAGTGAAAAGGTTGGAGTGTTAAAGTGTAGCTGCACTGAATTCTTGTCGGGCACAATTATTCCACCACTTTATGCTCTTTTTCACAACAGGTGAAAATGATTTGACATCCCTTTAATGAAATGTAGATTGTGCTTTCCCAGACAACTGAGGGCGCTGTTGTTGTGGTGTCATCCAGGGAAGACATGGTTAGATGCCTGGGTTTTCCTGGTAAAAATTGTGAAGCTTGAATTTACTCACTGAAAAGATTTCTGAGAAAGGGTTGTTTGGTTGGTTATTGCTACATGCATGTACTTGCACAACAATGAATCTCCAACGAAGACAAATTTAGACCATGAAAACTGCCAAAATGCAGGACTATTTTGTGCACAAACCAATGCAACACTGAGACTTTTTTCTCGGGGTGACATAACAGTTTTGCTCATGAATATGAATATAGCATAATACCAAAAGTTATCAAAAAACCTTTGATCAGTGGAAAAATTGAAATTGAGGTTAACTGAGACACAAAGGTGCATTTTGGAGGTTGCTATAAAAAAAAATCCATTCCATTTAACATCTCCCCATGGAATTGAGCAGCAAACTGGCAATATAAACTACATGTATTATGAAAAAACAAGAAACTTGAGGCAGGGGACTTCATATTTTAATACAAACATGTATGAGAGAACTTGAAAATTGAAATACCATTTACACAATACAAATCCATTGCTGTAGTGATAAGCAATTCAAACTTAGTTGCCACCTCAGGGTGTGCTATCAAGTAGGTTGTGACTGATGATCTGATCAGATATCTGATTGGGCTGATGATATTGGTCAATTTCAGCAAACATTTGATTGCCAAATTTGGCTATCCTTGCTGATACCTGTATCCTGTTTGGTTTGAAGAAAAGGAGCAGACTTTGAGCTCAGTTTTATCAAACACAAATGTCGTGGATTTATTTATTGAAGTGTGATTAAAAACAATAGTTTATTTTTTGTGTGTGAAAAGTGAACCCTCATACGGAGCGATGCCTTATCATATCAACGAAAATGTTTCTGAGCTCCACATCTGCATGTGATCGATACTGCAACAACTGAGCGCACAGGCCCAAAAGACAACGGAGCAGTCAGTGTATTAATGTACTTACATTTGTATACTGTTCCTGCTGAATATTATAAACGGAGCCATAGAACTACATTATCTGTGGAGCCACAGCACATTGTCGGCTGAGTTCAGCTGATCATGTGTCTCTTACATTTACAGCATGGGCAATATGTGTACAACGTACTGGTATAATGTTGTCTACAGCCTAAGTACAAAAGTACCCCGGGAAAAAAGATCAAGTTTACGTACGATTCTCTGCATTTGTGCCAAGTTTGCTGGACGCCCTACTTGAATTGAAATACACGAAGCTGCACAATTGGCCTTGGCCGTAACTTCTCCCCGATACAAAAATTAAATCTTATAAGTATGTGTTGAAGGTTACCTGGCAAGCTCAATTGTTGAGTGGTAAAGATGTCTGCACTAGTAAGCAGGAGGTCATGAATTGGAGTCCCTAATGGGTAAACTTGTGGATTTGTTCACACTCCCTCAGAAAACTCTGAGTGTACAGTGTTATGAAATGTACATCATCGAAGGGCAAAACTCCACATACATGTATAAACATTATGGGATCAGGGTTGATCTGACATGCACATTTTCAATAAAATGATCATTTTATTTTGCAAATAAGACCGAAAATTTGAACAGTTCACAAAATCTATTTAAAGAGTAAAGTAAAAATTTGATAATTCATACGCTTCGTCTGCGCAGCTAAGATCAGAATGGTTAAATAACGATAAAAATGATTGCATCTGAAACTGACCACATTTCCTGAAATGAGTGTTGGGCGTAGTTTTTCATGTACTCTATGCATCAGAAAAGGAAGAGTGTACTCAGCTTAAAATTCAATTTGGTAGTACTGTTCATACCCAGTCTGACTTACAAATGTTGACATTACATACATGTGTACATATGTATGAACACATTCACTTTCCTATTGATTGTCATCCTACTAGATGGCCTCCAGTGCGCACAAGGGCCTCTGGGCCTTCAAACTCATTTTGTTGGGTTGTGAGCACCCTGCATTCAACCCTGCTATATAGTGTTTACATACTTACACGTGTGTGTTTGCACACCTGGTATGTTTCAGTTCATTTGGTCAATTCTGACCGCCTCAATTTAATTTCAGCTCTGTGCTGCAAACGGTACACTCACGTAGCGCATGGAAGGTCTAGAATGGCATAAAGGAACAGTTCTACTGCACAGTTAACAAAAGATTGTCCTTCATTTTTAAAATAGAATCATATAAACAAGTGTTTACTCTTCTGGCAGGTACAAGTATCGCATCTGCATAGAAAAATACTTGGATCATTATTTGTGTTTTCAGGACCCAATTTCATGGCTCTGCTTACCGCAGAATTCCGCGCTTATGATCTCCATTCTGCGCTAACCCGCGCAAGCGAAAAAATTCTGCGCTACCTTTTAAGCACAGAATCTTTAGCCATAGGATGTATGCATGTGCACAAGCCAAAATTCCTTGCTTATCGGTGAAATACGTTTGCCATAAGCACAGAATTTTCTGCTATGGTGAGTGCCGATTTTTCACTTGCGGTAAGCAGCGCCATGAAATTGGACCCAGGTTGTCACTCAGAAGACCAGTAGAGTGTAGTATAATTGGTGCAAGAAATATTGAATTTCCTATTCTAGACAAATTTTGCTTGTCTCAATTTATCAAAGTGATCTCTGTGCCATGTACATGTGCATTAGTGAGCTCAGTGTGATAGATAACACCACTGAAAAACAGATATACATGTACATGTAACTATAGCAACGGGACCTGTCAACAGATAAAATGTTATCAGTTTTCTAAATGGAACTCTTTCTCCAGTCAGTTGATCTCCTCATTTTTTACTTCACACTCATGCCTTTGAAAATCAAAAAATACTGTACAAAGTCTGTTAAATTTCCTTATTTTTTGGTCAAAATCCAAGTTGCATGCCTGTCATTTGATCCAGATCTTTTCTTCAACAGTGTGGAAAACAAGCACCGATTGCATGTAATTGTTGATTGTTAATGTCTGGTCAAATGGGGAGCATCTTGGAGATTTACCAATGTATATTGGCCACTTTTTCCTTAATTTTGAGTCCCAATTGGTGGAGGATAGGGGGAGGGTGGTTTATCCTGTCTTAGAGAAAGGATGTGGTCCTACAAACTATATAAATTTCTTACACTGTATAGGATTCGATGTCATCAGCTAAGAGGTCCACGATTGTTCTGGGGCCAATTTCATAGAGCTGCTTAAGCACAAATTTACTTAGGCATGAAAAAATCCTTACTTGATGAATCAGTTAACCAGCCTAAATTCCATGTGATGTATATTGTTTTGGGATTGTATTTAGCTGTTTTTTTGTTAGCATGACAATCAGATAGAGTTTGAGCAGGTAACCTTTGTTTATTAAGCAAAGTTTTTTCCCGCTTAAGCAAATTTTGTGCTTAAGCAGCTCTATGAAATTGGCCCCTGGTCATTACATACCCTTGTCTTTCCCTTTGTTGAGGATCTGGGTGTGATACGAACACCCATCTTTATCCTCAAATACCTAATATGAAGCCTAGCAGAAACACTGCTTTTTTACAGGTTTCAAGTTTTTGTTCATATACATGTAAATGCACTTTTTTGTGAAATTTTATACTGTTTTGAATGTGTATGTACATGTATAAGAATGATTTGACATCCTTTTTGCTTCAGCCTTCCCTCTTTAAATTGAAAAGCCAACATGTCCTCGTTGCAAATATTTTTGAGAAGGGGCTGCTGATTGGCTTATTGCCCTGTTATCAACAATGAGTCACCAGAGGAAGGGAGATTTACAATGGTAAAATTCATGACAAAATTCCATCTCAGTGCAACATTTCTCCCTGGAATCTCATCACAGTTTGGCTCACTAATGTGGAAATTTGCACTGGCGTGAAAATCCCATGGGTACGGGAATACCTTTTAAACTAACAAAACAAAAATTGGAAAAGATGAAGTTAAAACACAAAGGTACATTTTCAAGGGTTTTTACAAAAATGTGCAGTGGATTTGTATCCTTTAATCTGCTGAGGGGCAGGGAAAGTCCCCCAAATTTGAATTGTGACCTGTGTTTTGAGACAATTTCCCTTCAAACCATGAAGATAAAACACTGTTCAATCTGTCTGTGCAGTTTGTGTGCGTCAGTACATTGAGATGCTGACAGCTGGTCTGGCTGGTTCCCCGCACATGGTCAGCGCTACCGTGCAAGCCCTGACAAGAGTACTGTTTGAGTTCAGAGGTAAGTTTCATAATCTTACATAGTTGCATGGCCATCTAAATAGTGTTGTGAAATTGCATGGCATACTGGTCATTGGTAGTTAATATTTGGCAGTCTGTAAACGATTACCTGATAGCACACATTGCCATGGGGTATGCGTTTACTCTGTAGACACCATCAAGCTCCTGTGCACATAATGCGCAATCGCTGCGTGCGCATGAACCACCACCAGTGGGCGTGCTGGGGGGGGCATTGAAAAGGTAGTTATTTTGCACCACCCCCCCACTTAATAGGCCTACCAGCCATTGGAGGTATATTGCAACTTCATAATTGTATTCTTTTCAGTTTATTCGCCAATGCCTGTCCCCCCCCTTTTAAAACCATTCTGTCGCTGTTGGCACGAACAGCGCAAGCTCACTTTGTCACTCTAGCCCCCCCCCTGTGATAGAGTGCGTAAAGTTGTTTTGGCCATGCTACACGCTTTGTCTGCTACCGGTATTTCTCATGGATTTTCTCATAATTTTAATTATAATTGGATGTTTTGTTTCTAATTTTTTTGAGTAAACACTGTGTTAAATAAGTATTCTTGACACTGGAATAGAGTGGGACTTGCATTTCTGATTCCGTCGGGAACCGACATACAGTTTGTATTCCCCTGTGCACTAATAAAATGTTCAGCGTTGGACATAATATTTCTTCTGTCGTGGACTTAATTATTTGCAACAAAACCCACCACAATATTTAGGCTTATTCTTGCTCCTGTCTCTTCTCTAAGCCAAAATTTTTATCACAGATTTTCAGCCCCTGGTTTTTTTCATAAGTAGTATAGCAGTTTCCACAACCAATAAACTCAGTTTTTTGAGGATTTCATTTCTTTTCAACCAGGTTCAAAAGCAACTACAACAGATATAATGTGCTGTTTATGTTTTGTTGTTTTTGGTTCAGTTTTGTGTTCTGTTTGGTAGATATTTTGGCTCCTGTATCTTCCTCATTTCGTTGTCCCACAGTAAATTTTTCTCGGATTCTCATAGTAAATGTTTCTCAGATCAGCTCATTTCCTTGTTTTTCACACCACAACCATGCCATTGAAGATGGAAAAATACTCCACAAGGTCTTGTTAAGATCAGAATTTCCTTGTGTTTAATCAAGGTCCAAGTAGCATGCCTGTATCGTTCATTACTTTATTGAAGGGGTTTGTTATTAATATCCTGCTTCTGATTTGGCATTTTGTCATTGTTCTTGGAGCAGGTTGCTGGAATTAGGAACACGATCCGTTCCAAATAAAATACCTGCACTCTCCTTATAATCGACCAACCATGACAGTCAACAGCAGTTACACGCACATGTACCTGCCATTTCTATCAATTTGGAACTGGTGTCAGAAATTGAGGTCATGGAAAAGGCCATGCAGTGATGGTAGCATGTACATGTACATGTACGTACAGTGCAGTCTGATTGCTTCCTGAGGAAAAGGAAAGGATGTACATGTACATGTATCTGGGTTGAAAGTGTTGACTCAATGCTGGCCTGTACGCGGATGTTGTGCAGCAAAAATAAACAGGGACATCATAAATAAGGGGACATGCTAAATAAAAAAAAAATTACAACTTTTCAAACACTGCAAAACTTGGGACATGTTAAGTGGAGTCCAGTCAACTGAAGACAAGGTGCCATGTAACCACATGGTTTCCCCGTGTTTGTCCACCTTTGGCAAATGATCAGTCAGCAATCATACCGGTACATGTACATTTTATATTACAGTGAGGCTTATTTTCAGGTGAAATATCCATCACTTCTTTATCAAATGACAAAGTGATCAACACATAACATTGTCATGTCGATCCAGCACTGGGTGCTGATTACGTGTTTTTTTTTCATGCTTTCAATTGTTAAAAGCTTTCAAGGTTTTCCTAATATGTAAAGACTATGCATTGCATCACAATCTTTTACTTTATACAGCAGTTGAAAATATACATGTACATCGGGGTCACGCAGGTGGGCGAGAGCATGCTATGATAGTGTGACTTCTTTGAACATATGCCAACAATAATTGAACATATGCCAACAATAACATACCCATGGCATGTACCGCTACACTGAATGCCCCCATGATGTGATGAGCCCTCTCTCACCTTTTATTGTTTACCTCAGACGGTGAGGGTGACGGTGACGGTGACGGAATGCATTGGGGAGACCCCCCCCCCAATGTTCTGTTGACTTGCACAATCATCTGGTGGCAGGGAACATTATGTGTCAATTGAATGGTTCCCTGGGGCATATGTTTTTCCAGTGCAGTAAAGAGAACCACATTTGGATTCAGTTTGATGCATTCAGCTTGGCTTCCACTCCAGCTGGAGTGTTGGCTGGATTTCAGTGGGTATTGAACAGCCTTGACACCAAGAAACAAGTGGGTGGAGTTAGGGTGTGGAGACTGCCATGCTGTTTCTCAGTTTCGACGAATTTGGAAATCCATCCACTTTGGCAAAACAACCCTGGAGTGAATCACTAAAGTGTAAGACCAAAATCACACGTCAGGATGTTTAAGGGACTGCACTTTTTTTAAGGCAATGGCCACAAGATTTTAAATGCAGGTACTTTGTCCGTTTTTGGACTTCAACCCCACATTTCCCCACAGGGTGCTTGACAAATTCCCCTGGAGGTCAGCAGAGAATTTTGCAGGATGAAGAAAAGTGAGAGTTCATTTTATTTTGCTTTATGCACCTTGAAAATTGAAGTAGCAAAAATATTGTGCCCTTGTTTTCCTTCTCACGTATTGCTTGATTTTGTCAGAGTCCATCTGGCTGCTTTCCCTAATGTTACCTGTACTGTTACATTTGATGGCTGATACTATAGTTCCCTTAAGGACTCTTCTGTATTGATCAATCAAATCTATCCAAACAAGCAAATAGTGGACTGTGGAAGTGTCAATATTTCCAATTTCAGTTGGTTTCTTTTCCTTCCCTTCAAATTGCAGCCTAGCCTTTTATTTTTTACTTTCTTATTTGGTACAATGTATTGATCCACTTGCCTTTTTGTAAATTGTTTTAATTGTAAATCAGCCATACGTGTATCTTATGGCTACGAATGCTGATTCCTCTATAAACCATTAACCATTATAATCAATTCTACATTTGTGCGAGCACACTAAACAAACATTTCAGTTCACACTGAGCATGTGTTGAGCACAGAGTTTGCGGTTATTGATTTGGTTGCAAATGAAAGCGGTCACATGGCCAACTGTCCTACTAATGACAGCTCAGCAAGAGCGTAAACCAGTACAGCCGTCATGACCATTTTAGCACTAAACACATGCAGAAATTCATCTTCCTGCAATTAAAGATGTAAAAACTTACAGATCAAAATGAATGCTCACATCATCCAGCACACACTGATTTACATTTAAAATACTTTTTTAATTGAAAATATGCATTATATGCCAAATTTTCTTCATTCTGTGATCAAATACATAGACATGTATTTCCACACTCACATAATCACCAATTTCAATTTATCACCTTACAATACTCAAATATAAAATGTTGAAATCAACAAGAATCAAACAGCACTGAAATTTGAACACTGCCACCATGGCCACTGCAAAATTACATTGTAGGGCCTACATGTAACACCACTGTAGGGTCTGCCAGGACTGAGTTACCGGTATATACCTCCAATTAACCCCACCCTACATGTACCGTACCGGTAGGTAGCAATCAGGCACTTAATATTGTCCAGTTTCTGGAAGCAGACTCATTAGTCAGAAGACTTACATTTAAATGTATACAATTATGAATTCCTCTCTGGAGAAAGGTATCGACAGTTGGGAGTTACATGTACATGTACCACCAGCATAGGGCTGGACAGTCACCCGTACAGTACATGGTGAAGCATCTGCTTAGTTATCCACAGGTGGAGGGTTAAAATCCTCACTGCAGTCAGTTTCTTCAGCTATCTTTACAACTGAAGTGAAGGACAGACCCCCATAAAACATGCAAAACAGTGCACTGAAGAACACTTGAAAGACCCATGGTCTCACCGAATGGGAAACTTTTTTTACACCCTTTCACTTCAGTCAAGTACTGTAATTAAAGAAAAAGTTTACGCATCTACATTCAGCACAGACTGTCATTTCTCCAAGAGTGTACTGTACACTAGACACAGATGTGTTAAGCCAAAATTGCATGCTCATAGAACTTTCAGAAATCCACTCAACTCTTCATGTCTGTGCTAACTGGCCTTGGAGGGAGCATTTCAGATCAAATCTAACAGGTGCTACAGTGATCGAGACCTTGAGCAAAAGATTCCATTGTGTTTGGGGGGAGTGCAGTATGGTCCATGTATTTGCTTGCCCAAGGCCATTTGCAATTTGTAGTTTATTCAACTTGGCAGCTCTTGATAACTGGTCTTCAAGGTGACTCCAGTTAATGCATGAGAGTCATATACATATACATTTACATGTATGTTCCTGTGCTGACATGTATATATGTACTGTATTTTGAAAGTACTGTTGTATTGCCCAGGGTTGCTCAAGGAATTTAGTCAGTCCATGAGCAGATAGCAAGATATGCTCAATCATCAAGTCTCATTATGTTCAATAAACTCAGTATCTACAGGTACATGTGCATTGTGCCACCTTAGATAATTGGAAATTCCGTCACTACATTTGGATTTGATTGGCTTTGCCAGAAGGTACTGCCATTTACTGCAGAGTGTGAGACTGAGGTTGGTATGCAATGTACATCTGTGCAACCCAACCATGGGAAATGATTTCAAAGTCACCACAGCTGTTAAATGGAGTTCCCTACCTCACGCCTTGCACAATGGAAATCGAAAACAAACGTCAGCTTCACAACATTCGTCAGAATCTCACTGACAGCAGCTCTCAGTGTGCTGTATGTAATCCATGTGGGAAATGAACAGGTGAACAAAAAAAGTTCACTTGCATTCATGAGCAGTAAGCGGATATAAAAATAAGGTCAACTTTTTTCTATTAGTTGGATTACAAACCTACTAACCAATACAATTTCAGGAAAAAAATGGAAGAATTTATATTATTCCATTCCCAGTGGTATTTGGAAAAAAAGAAACTAAATTCAATTTTTTTCTTTCTCCTGACCGGAGATATGTTAATTGGGGTTTTGATTTTATTATTCCCTTCCCGTCCTCTGACCCTGCAAACTTTCAGTCAGTTTTCAGAACCCGGTAAATAAAAAAATGCTGGCCTAATACCAGTAGGAAATTAAAGGAGGATAAATATGCTTACTACTACATGTAGGCACTGCAATGGATTAATTATGGGTTATAAGTATTATTGTTATTGTCAATTATCACTTCAATTTTTTTTGCATTAAGGCACAAAGGCATTTGGTACACTTGTTGCTTGATGTGTTTTTTAAGGCAGCTCATCTTGACTACCTGAACACACATTTGTCTGCTAGGCAGTGGAGCAATTTGTTTACCCCATGAAAACAAAAATTGGAAGAGCAAGAAGAGAAATTTATTTTAGAGGAAGCTTTTATGCAAAAAAAGTAAGTATTAAACTCAAAGACAAAGTATGTGAAGACAAGTGATTCTTACAAGCTTTAAAATGAAAATTTCCTGGCCTTACTGTAATTTGACCAGGAAGGTTTGTTTTTTTCTAATACAAAATTGACTCTTATGCACTCTAGTATGGTGCTATTCATTGGAGTGTGCTACAGCATGCTGATAATAATACACATATTTTCTTTTGCCAAAGGTGCATGCAGTTTCGCTGTATTAAAGCTTACAACAAGGGAACCTTCTCAGATTTTAATTGGAATTTCTGAGTTTCACATTCAAACCAAGACAGTTTTGGGGGTTAATTACTTAAAAGTTGGGGTTTGCGACAACAGACTCATTAGCCACTTCAACTTAGAACTTTCCTTTCCTCTGACAATGGTATGGTAAGTAAGTCGAAAAAATGGTGAGCGCTTTGTTAATCGACTGGAGTCCAGTTTCATGGAGAGGCTACACAGTTGCTTAGGAAACAGAATAGCCTTTAGCCAATTTTATGGAGGAATTTGGTTACAAGCAGTTTACTTTAAATGAAATTTTGCCTGGTACCTCATGTTTGGCAGCTCTGTAATGACCAACAACACAAAATTGCCATGACTGGGTTGCAGAACTCTCAGACTTGAACGTCAAGATTAGAGAGGAAGGAAACAAATGGCAAATGGCCAGTGAAATAAACTTTCTCATTCTTTACTCTTTCTAGTCTGTTTGGCTTAATTTTCCTGCTCAGAAGACTGTAATACTCTCAATGAATTCAAATAATTTACTTTATGAATGAAACATCACTCTCCATCATAAACTTTACTACTGAAAGATTTTTTCTGCCGTCCAAAAGAGTACCATATTTAAAACCAATGCAAAAGTACTGTTTTATGAAGAAAGGAAACAATATGAATTTAACATTTTACAAACAAATGCGTTCAACCTTCACCAAAATAAATTCATACATCTCTCACATCTACTGTACATGTATGCTCCATGCAACAAATCTTGTCAATAACCCCTAAACCCAACGAACTCGAATCTATCAATGTCAGGATAATTTTCCAGCCGCTCTTACATGTATGTGTAGGTGTTTACGTTTAAAATGCACCTGACAGTTAAAGTTGATTTAGGGGCGGATCCAGATTTCAGGAAGGGGGGTATCTGTGTGAAATTGTAGCACTGGTATGTATAGGGTTTGGGGGAAATTGGGTCATTCCCTCTCCCAGTAAAACTGCAAATTTATCTACCTGTATGGCATGTATGATGCTCAGTCCTGCATTGTAGGGCAATGGCTTAGCATTTATTCATCATATTTGGCAATGCTTAGCCAAGTATTTTAAAAGTGTCAGCCGCTCAACAGCACTGACCCAATCTGCAACACCGTACATGTATGTAGTCTTCATTGATAAATCATTGATGGAATAGTGGTGACTTCCACCCCAACTTATTTTTGAAAAAATAAATAGATATATATTTATACAATGGGTTTGTCTCTATAAGCAAAATTGGACAGCTGTGTAAACTAAATCTGAATCTGACATACATGAACATGTAACTTACATCTGGAACATAAGAAACAAATCTGTTTCATCGAAAGTTGCCAAATAAATGAGATAAATCAATGGACATTCGTCATAATCTCTCATTTGTCATCAGAGTGTTGCTTTTTCTTTGTACTTTGAACAAATGCTCATTGACAACGCCTCCAGTTTGCTGTTGACGGCCACAGGGGACACTTTGGTGGATTTCTCGGCCGTGTTCTCACTGGCGGGATCGCTGTTCTGCCAGCTCTGGTAGTAGAGGCTGCTGCGTTTAGCCAAGTATTCCATGTGCCAATTGCCTTGTAGCCCCCTCGGCCACATCTCGAGGATTCCTGCCCCTTCCTGCATGAATACAGAGAAACCAAAGGCCGCCCCGTGCATCCCCACCATGATGTCTGCATTCCCGATCAGCTGTAGCTGTCGTCTCATCGGTAGCTTGTCAAGTTGTTCTCCCTGGACAGTGTAGTTTGGGAAGTGTTTCCTGGTGCTTTGCAGCAGCTCACCCTCGTTGGAGATTTTCCGGGACACGATTCCTTTGGGATTCCTGGGGTGCCCAACATAATTGTGTCTCCAAATGAAGAGGATGTCCAGCCGCTTTTCCCAGCAGCGTCGCTCCCGGTCCTTGTTGGATTTCACCGGCACGCCCAAAGCGGACAGCACATCATGCCGGAATTTGCCGGCAAGTGTCAACGGTCGGAGGACCTTCAACAGAATGGGGGTCCTGCCTCGACTGAAGCATGGCAGCAAGTTCCTGAACCGGGTCTTTCCCTGGATCTCTGTCAGCCGGAAGACTCGCCTGAATGTACCTGTGAAGAGTCCCTCTAAGGATGTGTCGGGATGGGCATCAAATATCCAGAGATCTGTGTTGTGAAATGTCCGATTGTACAGCTGCATCATCAGGAAAGCATTGTACAAGTCAATGACGGTCCAGTAAACATTGGCATACTCAAATCGGGTAAGTAGAATCACAAAATCGCTGTCATATTCAAGTATTGTCTCCCCCTGGTTCTTGTAAGGGTCCTTTGATATCTTCACCGCATTACTCAGTTGGTCAATCTCAGGGGACATGTGACCAAATCGAAAGATGTGAGGTGCTGGAATGTTAGAGCAGTTTTCAATGTGAATCAATCCTTTTTCGTGGTGGTAGAACTCGGCACTTTCGTGTTGAAGGAGGACATCCTTTACTTTCTCTCCCCCTTTAGCTTTTGTGTGCGCCTTGGCCGGGTCCACAATCACGTTCCTCATGAGTGCAGTCATGTTCTGGTAAAACTCCACGTCTCCGTCGCAGTAGGTGACCACTGAAGAAATCATGCGGAGAAGAAATTTGCTCTGGTGGGCTTGGATTCTCCTGACCGAATGCTTGTCTGGTTTGGCTGGGGCTGCCATAGGCTGTCCCCTAGTCGATCTTCCTGAGGATGTCTTCTGTCCGTGGAGTGCCTCTCCCCGGCTGTCCTTTCTATTCTCTTCCGATTTTGATGACGATTTGTCAGTGTTTCGTGGTGAGTGTCTTGTGTTTGGTGCCTCCGGTTCCGGATTAATCGAATTGGGCTTGTCATTTTGTTGTCTGTTCTGGTCACTTTCGTTGCGGTCTAAATCGCTCCCACTGCCATTTCCATTGAAGGCCAGCCACACACAGGTGAGGGAAACCTGCATGACAATGATGACCATTAGTGCTGATATGTTCCGCCTGCTGGTGAGTAGTTTTAGACGCATGGTGAATTCATGTGAGTCTCCAGTCACTGAGAGTGAAAGGTAGTGAGCTTCCTCACTGAAAATACAACAGAAAATGAAAATTACACGAGAGAAATTCACAACAGTCTGTCCTCCCACTAATGTGAATGGATGACACTGGTTTACTTGTGTAGGTAGGTGTATACTGTGTACACGTACATGTACATGAATACCAGGGCAGACTTTCTCAGTAAATCAGTGTTTCCATACAGTGTATATCTCTGCTTGACAGGTTGTTAGAATAAAAATTCAGGAAATTCCTAATGCTAATAAGAAGGAAAAATATTGTGTATCATGTCTCCCAAGTTTTTTGTTTGTTGGACAAAAATTATGAGTAAAGAATGTTTGCTATTTTGACAAGTCATACACTGTAAAGAAAAACAAGTCAAAACGAAATGTGAAAATATGATTTTAGAGCACAAAGAAGGGATATTTACACATATACAGACAGTTAAAAGGAAATAGCAAAAACTATCACCATTCACACAATCAACAATTATGTACATTCATGTGTACACCTGTATTGACCTCTAGTTATATACATGTACTGTACCTTTAATAGGAAGGCATTCCCACAGAGTCCTTTGCATGTACAACTTTGATGCCTTTGAACTAGGTCATTCCATGAGGTTGGGGGTACAATTTGTGACAGTGTCCTTGTAACATGGATAACTTTTTTCACTCTACGTGTAAGTCATTGACTCTGTAAAAATAGCACACCTCTCTGTATTCAACCTGCAAGATGTATAACAATGTCAATTAGGAATCCACATGCAGGGAAATCACTGTTCATTTTTACAGAACCAATGTAACAATGGACACCGTCACAAATTGTGCCCCAACTGCATGGAATGACCCAACTCTGAAATACATTGTAACAGAGCCTACAGGTAACATCTTGTATTACCATAAACTGTGTAGTCTACCAAAAACCAAAACTTTAAGGACAGATTGATAGATTTCCCTTATGCTCATTTTCTCCCAACATGCCCAAAGTTTTGGTAATAAGGGGAAAAATGTTGTTTCCCTCAGGGAATAAATATAGCTAAAAATAAAGTTATAAAATGTTATAAATTACAAACATCTGCTTTAATTGAAAGCCCACATAAATCCTAAACTTGTAGAGCCTGTGCATAATTTCTTTGAAAACGTCCACGAGTATCACAAGCGACCATTTGAAATGGCACAGATTCAGGATATGCACATGTACATGTAGCTTAGGAAAATTGGTTGGTTGTATCCCTGAGTTGATTAGTTATTCCCAAAACCTGTGTTTGTGTACATGCAAACATATTGAGGCAAAATGGACCTTACCAACGATTTGTGACACAAAACAACCATTCAAAGCTGTGATTTAACCACCCAGGGTTTCTGAGCTGTACACACACATACTGTACCTATCCTTTACAGGTCCCTACATCACAATGCATACATGTACATGTGCACCATGTGCATTGGAGTTCAGTACATTAGTAGTTAATGTAAGATGTCTAATTTGAAACAAGAAATGTAGACTTCTAATTCACCCCAAATTGAAAGAATTCATTGTTTATGTTCCCATGTACATGTACCCCGGTAGGTTTTGGTTGGACAGTCCCGGCGTAACACTCCCATGAAAAAAACATGTATTTATCACATAGTTCACCTCACAGTCCGGTCCACTTGTTCCCATGAATTTATCTGATAAATTATTCACTGTGAATCAGTAGATGACTGGCATACATGAATGTTCATCATCAGTGAGAGATCTTTTATCTCATTAATGTACACGTACAAATATGACGAAGAAGCCAAGCCCAGAGGTACCGAGCTGCTCAGTAAAGTGCCACATACATGTAATTTGCGAGACAGATGAGTCATCATAAGCGACATCCCAGTCACTCATTCTCTCCAAGACACTTGGCATGGATATCCCTGACATTTGACATGTTTTTGTGAACCAAAATGCCAGTGAAGATGTCTCCCTGTACATTTGTACAACATGTACACTGGTACTTCATTTCCATCAGCCAATGAAGACTCGGAGATCCAAACAATGAAATTTCCTTAGATGCACATTTTGCATAACATTCTACTGTACTTTAAGTGAATTGAAAAATGGTCGCACGCGTATTTAAATTATCAGTACATTTCCTTATAACTGATCGGATTTAAGTGCCTTTTTTCCAGGAAGTTTTTTTTTCAGTAATGTCATTAGAAACATTGTGATACCAATTTTATGAAAATGTTACTTTTTTTCACAAAATGCCAATTATTTCCAGACAGTAAGCCTTAAATGCTTAACTTTTCTCAATGTCATAACGCTGTCATGAACACTGTTTTTTTTTTTTTCACTGGCCTTAAATGATCATGTGACAGGGCAACATAACCATACAGTATATATCACACTCAACGTTGGACATCAGCCAGCCTTCTCGTTCTGCGATATCATGTACACAAATGCACTCGCCCCTGCACTGTACAGGGTTATAATGGAGGGAGGGCTAAATTGCAAATGTTGACACATTCCTTTGGTGCCCTTAATTTCCCTCCAAAAAAAAAAAAAACCAACAGATGTAAAACATCAAGGAAGCAGGAGGGTGCTGTTCATCCCTGAGGGTATTTAAAATGTCATATCCCACACCACAGCAGTAAACCATTGTTTAAATGCATTCAGAGCAACACATGAGAGGCAATAATATAAAATCTGAGGGTTTTTTGTTGGGGGGAGGTAAGAATTGGAGGATTCAGGACTGTTGGGGGGAATGTCACTGGACTGCGCTGAAAATATATCCTCTGTTCTCTTATTTCTGTGAACACATCTGTGGTTCTTTGACATTTTGCCTGCTGATTTTCATGTTAAAACCAAATTTGTCACATTCTAATCCTCAAACTGTGGATATATTACGTGTTTATTGCTCCAGAAGCACATTGATTTTCAGGCTGTGTAAGAAACATCTGATAAAGATTTATGGACCATGACCATGCCTATGTGGGGATAATATGTAAATACATGTACGGATTAAATCTGAAGCAGGTATTTACATGTACATGTACATTCAGGGAAGTACTTACATGTACTTGTCTGTTTAGGGCTGGTACAGCTAGAATTCAAGAGGACCATGTGTTACAATTATTCTAAGACAACCTTTGAAATTGCAACCTTTGTGTTTCAATCAGCCTTGTGTTCCATTTTTCTGTTGCCACATGTAGTTTGGCACCGTTTTTATGCCACTCTGCATGAGCGAAACTGGGATGTCATCTGCATGTAAGGCACCGAATCTCAACCTTGCAATGATTTGTGCACCAAAACAAAATGCTGGATGTTTACATTTTGCAATCGTAAGTTTCCATTTCTTGGGCAATATACTGTTGTTGAGTTACACGGCAATAGGCCAGTGAGCAACCTTTTCTAAGAAACGTTTTCAAAAAAAACACATATGGGGTCCAGACTTTAAACTTGGAAGCGTGTGAAATGAAGCGAGTGTTCCCCGACTTACATCACAGCAACAGCGCCCTCACTCCTCGGGAAAAGATGGGACACTTTTTACTGTTTTAAAGTGCACTTCCAATGCACTTAAGTCCTAATGGATTTTGCACAATTTGTATACATTGAGTAAAAAGATGCATAAAAGTGAGTCTAGGAAACATTTATTGCCAGTTTCCTTTAATGGCTAAGCTATACATGTACATCATACATGTATGTGTACTTATACAATGTAATGTACTGTACCTCTGGCAAGGATAACAGTCCACCTTTGTTTGGGGTCATACCCTGAGTCTTGACAAAGAAAACATTTAACGTTTGACCCAGTTTTATATAGCTTTTAATACCAGTACATGTTGCTTAAGAACTTGACTCATCAAAAAAAAAAAAAAACAGAGTAATACCAGCAATCCTAAATTAAGAATAGCAGTCTACGAGTTTGGAACACTGCTGTTTGGGCTGTTGAAATTCTGCGGGAGTCAGTTCTGTCTCCAGAAGAAATTAGCTGCCAGAACATGAGCTGTTGAAGCTCAAAAATCATCCATTTTGGAAAGGATACGCACTTATGCAGTGTCAAAGAGTAAGTTAAACTCTTGGGAAAGGAAATACATGAAGCTTTCTTATCAGTCTACTGATATGGACATGTAGGCCTATACATTATGAAGTCTCAAATTCAGAAAAGAAAAGAAATATAAATACCAAGTGAAACTGAAAGTAAAACACCTTGAATCTACATGCACTGTAGTAAAACTAGACAAAATTTACAAGAATATTCAGATGACTGTTAAAGGAATATCAATCCTTTTGAATTTTTTTGCAAATTCCTTGTCCCTTGTGAAACACCAAGCAAATCAGAAACCTTTAAGTTGTCAAAGAGAATTGTGCCATTAAATGTGCCAACCTATTCGTTTGCCACCATTGGCACACATACATATACATGTATGTGTACAGCTAGGCACTGTAAACATCCTGTACATGTACTCTGCGTGTGCATGGACAGCCACTGCCAACCAGTTCTCAAACCCTTGACCTATCAAGGTATCAAGTATTACCATCTGGACCACTTTTGATTGCAATAGTTAGACAATTCCAAAGGGTCACTCAACCTCCATGCTTTAACTGACCTTACTCCTTATTAGTATTCAGTGAGGTACAATGGAGTGTATGCATGCTAATCACAGAATCCTTTGCAGGAAATATGTGCAAACCCTCACCTTGACAGAAAAAAAAGGTACATGTTACACTCGGATTCCCTCCCCCTGTATTTATGGAGGGACATGTACATGTTGAGGAAGAAATTCCTTCTTCCTTTGTCACGCACAACCACCTCCAAGGCACAGCACCTGGTGTCTGTAAATCATAAGTAGAAAGTTATGAAGTTCTTCTGGTTTTGCAATACCCCCTGCCTGTGATGCAAAAACCGCATCACAGACATACATGTACGGTATTGTTAAAAGCCTGACTGCAAAGAAGCAATGGCAAACATCCGAGGAAGTACATGTACGTGTAGTTATTGCTAGGAAAGCTCATGCAATTTTATACCTCTCCCATTAGTCTATAAGCAAGTTAGTCTATAAAGTGTTACCTCCTGTTTGCCGTTGTACTGTACATGGACTAACATGGCTACCCACAGTCTTTTTTTTTTCTTGGCCAAGAAACAGAGCTACGAGTAAATTTCCCAATTTCAGTAGAATCTTTACTGCAGTAATGATGTAGTTTTATGTTATTTAAAAGCATTTTGGAGCTTTTTCCTATAAAGAGAAAACAGTTTTTTCACTTAAATATTTTCAAGTAGCAAATTTTGGGTTCACAATTGGAACAGACCATCCCCCCAGACATGTGCCTTCCTGTATTCACAATATCAGTGCCCTCACTTGGTAGGAAAAGCATCAAGCATTTAAATTTTCTTTTTTTAACTGCCCTTTTCATTGAGATTAATCAAGCAGAGTAGTCTGATACAAAGTACATCATATCATGTGCCAAGTGGAATTTGGAAAGTTTTCACTTGTCCCAAAACCTGTCTGGTGCTTTCTCTTTTTATTTGCTCCCGGAGATCCTTCATATCATCACACAAGTACTACATGTACAGTACATGTACATGTAGTTTTGTTATGGCTGGTTTTTGCAAAAGCAATGCTGGCCGTGTATATGCACGTGGCAGATACCAACTAAGAAACCATGTCTTTAACACCTGTTGAAAGAAATTTGACTTTCAGACAGGGTCAGTAAAGCCTTGCCAAGCACATGTAGGCCTGTTTCCAATTGTTCTGACAACGAATTTCTTCTCATGGAACCATTTAAAGTTACATATATTTATGTATTTACTCATTCTTTTCAAAGATGCATTCCTGACCTAAGTTGTCCTATCAGTCAAAATCAGTCACATGACCCCTATGTGTCTGTGTACTGTGGCAAATCGTGGAAAGGAATTTTTGACTGTCTGTGACTGTTAGTGTTACAGCACTAAACAGTTGATAAACCTACAATGTAACAAAGACTGATGTGCAAAACTCATCCCCTTGATTATTGCCTGGTGATAACTGGGGAAAATGAATAGTGTCACGTTATCAACAGTTTGACTTATTGAGAGAACTTATTAGTCAGTGTACAATGTATGACCCAACATTTGTAACATATGCATGAATTATCAAGCACTCCAAATTGACTCATGATCTTTTGACAAAAACGGTCAGAAATGTAATACTCCTCATATACATGTAAAGGCTGTGTACAGTGGTAACTCGACAGGAATCGCTGTCACAGTGAGAGCAGCCCGGTAGGTCATAAAGAAGGAGCCACACATTCCCGCAAGATTGTATTTTTAATATCAAGAGTCAGCAACAGCCTCAGCCAGGCCTGGAGGCTATCCAGACAGCCCTGTGCCCGTCGTGTACTGTACCTTGGCCAAAAATTACACAAAAAAAGATGCACGTTGGAGCACCACTGTTCTCACTTACATGCACATGTACACACGCCTGACTTGGTCCGAGGCATGAACACAACGGAGCATCTGGTCCAGTGTAGAAGGTGGGGAGTTCGGCAGGGGACCGGCAGGGGAAGCTGGGGCTGGCATCTTCCCCTGGGTCTGATACCCAAAGGCTTGCCCTCATGGGGTCACCTCATCTCATCTAGAGGCTGGCAGATACTCTCACTAGCACCCACAAAGAGCCAAGAAACAGATGTACATGTCCATGTACCACCACCATCCACAAGATCCAGCTGAACACAACAGCACACTCTCAAACAGCTCAGTACTGTACATACACAGCCAGATTAACGGTGCACACCAGGCAGTTCTCTACCAATCACTGTATAATGTGGTGCTGTGCGGGTGCGTGTGCATGGCCATCAAGAAGTGTGCATGCCTTGCCCATGCTACACATTCAGAAAGCTGTTTACATTGTTATTCATGCACTAGCTACCAGCAGATCACGAGGCCGGTTTTAGACTACCAATTTTATGCAGCGATGGCTTGCACACAAGAAAGCCACTGTGGGTCCCTTCATGACCAAACTCTAGTCACTGTGGTGACCTTTACATCTCACAGAGGTTTGCACAAGACTATCAAAACTGCAAAGCAGCCTGTCTCTTGAGGACATCCAGTGGGACAGAGTGGAGAATTGATGTGACTCTACACCCATCTGTGGAGTAATTTGGTATCATGTGGCTCAAAAAGGAACTCCATTTCCAAACAGCCAATCACTGCAGTGATTATTCATCACGTTCGTGTCGTTCCGATTGCCTCGCAGAAATAGGTATTGCAACAGTAATCTGATTGGGTGGGCTTGCCTTACCTGAATTTACAAGTTTGTGTCTCTTTTCTTTCTTTGTTTTTGAGGGGAAGGGTGTGTTTTGTATTGTTCTGTTTTTAATTTAGTTTGGGTATGGATTCTGTTTTCTGTACCATGTGGGATAGTTTCTATTAACACTTTAAACTTGTTTAATAACAAACAATACTTAACAAAGACAAAAAAATTGTTGGGGGGGAACCTTCCCTTCCCTTTGTGTTTATCCATTCAGCTCTGCTTGTTCATATATACATTGCAGGTCCAGTGCTGTAACCCATTCATTTGTCTTTCAGCCTCTGAAGAAGAACTGGTGTTGGAAACATCAGCACCCACTATTATCGATTTTAGTTCTTTCCAATCAATGAGCAGTTTGCAGCAGCTTCATCTTGGCGTTTTGCAAAAGAATTAGTATTTATTTTAAACTAATGTAAAAGCACAGACACATGCACCGCAAATAGAGCAAATATGAAAGTAAAATTGGCACTAATTATTAACAATCAAGTTAACACAGAGATAAAGCTTAAAAGCTGAAGGCCTAGAGCTTGAATTCAACAGCCTGTGTAAAAATATGCAAGTACGTGTAGGTGTGCCGGTACAATGTACATGTACATGTTATGGCTTGAATTTCAAAGATCTACAACTTCATTTTGCCTTGTCACAGCATGACAGAGCATATGTACTCTCCCGAATGTCATAAACTTTTTGCACTTTCAAGATTCTAACCAATTCTTCCTTGTAGAAGGGAGATAAATTTTCCTCAAACAGTACATGCTATGATTTGCAAACCTGATTTTGGTGGGAAATGCAGTTGATTCACCACATGATCTAGACAACGACAAATGCGAGATACCGAACGGTACACATGTACTCACTGCCTGGGGAAATTGCTTGCTATTAATTGGATGCATTTAAGGCAGTGCAGTTCCCTATTTACACAGGACAATGGGCGTTCATCATAATGGAGCTGTGGTCTACAGGTTTCTATCCTATTGGGGTTTCCTCGCTCTCTTCCCCACAACTGATGTACCATAACCTAATCAGCCTTCCTGGTCATTCAGAGGTTAAAACATGCTAAAAGCTGTTTGAGGATTATATGACATTTGTAGGTTTAATAATTAAATCATGTAGACAAGGGCCCATCATTAAAAAAAAAAAGGTTCAAATTGAATTCATGTACATTGTACAAATAGAGTAAAAAATTGGACTCACACACACACACATATACATGTATGTTCAGGATCACTCTAAAGAGGCAACCCAAAAGTAACATTCCTATAACGCAGAAACCTCTTTTACTTTCCACTATTAAAAACAACAAACAGGATTCTGAAATGATCAATGTGGTTAATATTACACAAGTAAAATAAGACCAGCACTTGTAACAAATTGACTGCAGTAAACTGCAGAGGTTCAAATGACGTTGCTTTCTCGTTGCATTGAACTCTGAAACTGCCCAACCGTTGCCTTCTGAATTAAACATCAGTTTCGTTAGGTTTTGAGCTGGAAAGAGGTTTGACAAAAGTAAGAAACCCAAAAATTAGGATATAAATTCAGGGATTTAGAAACTAAGGCAGTGATTTTCAATGAATATGGAATTTCTTCTTGTTAGAATGAGACAACGTTGGTCCGCCTTTGCTAAAGTTAATTCCTGATTATTTGGTTGTGCATACCAAAGCTTTCACAACAGCCATTGCCCTTTAATAACCTGTGCAGGCATTTAACATTGGCAAAGATTTATTGCTTCACTTTGACCTGGGGCCTTCAGACAGTATGTCACTCTGCCTCTGCACTACTGACAGGAAGCTGTTCCTATTGAGAACATGGAGGAAGGATGCCTCCCTTCATGTTACGAGGTGTAAAACTGACAAAATACACCCAGTGGTTTAGATGGGGGAGGGGGCAACCTCTCCCCAAGGAACTCTTCTCCCAGCCAACCTGGGGGAGGGGAGTTTAGCTCTACTAGCCAAGGTGAGGGGAATTTTAAGGCCTCCCCCCTCAAAGAGCCAGGCTATGCAACTGATAACAGTTAAATCTAAATTGTAGGTTTACATATAAGTTGCAAGGTCAAAGGTGTGTCAACTTTTTGTGTTCATTATTTTTTTATGGCACGTACATAACGGCTTGGAGTATTACCATATTTGGATGGTCTATTAAGTGACAAATCTTGCGCAATCTGACCAATCACAAGGCTTGTTCTGGCAGCCTGCAACAGATTGTATGGGTTACAGGTTGCTTTTCAAAAACATGGCAGCATATGGAACAAAAACACTAAGTTAAAGAAAAATGCCAATTGCAAAATTTGATTGGCTGTGCAAAAAAACCTGACCACCGACATAAACTAAAAGTCCTTAAACATGTTTGTTCCGGTGGGATTTAAAATTTGTTGTTGCCAACTTGACATACTTAAAGTTGAATTTGAAAAAAATTGCTGTATCAGTAGGGAAAGGTCACTATGCCCATATGTGGTCATACTCTAGACTGCATATGTAGAGTCACTTTTTTCTGTTAACTTTCCACTGTGATTTCAGCTTGTGACCTGCAATACCGTAGTACTATACCCCAAAACCGTGTACACACTCCCATTGGCTGGAAGTGTGCAGTTAGACCAGCAGATGAGTGTCAGACATCAAATGGTGTGGGAATGTTGGCAGGTGTTGCAGCTTTGTATGTATGATGTCACTCTGTTGTTTTCCCTCAGCACCCAAAGTTGTTTAATGTTTGGTTGGATTGGTAGGGTGATCAGGTTGCATGCAGACAGGTTGATCATCTCTTGTGTATCTCAGCTATTGGAGGCCTAATCTTTCCCCGTGTTCACTGCCTGGCCAGGTAGACAGTAATTCATGAAAGGATAATCACATCAGGTCAGGGCCAAACAGTTCAAGGAGACAGGTGGTCTTATTCCCTCCCCTTCTTCCCCCCTTCCCAAGAAATAAACACAGAAATTGAGCGAAATTACATGTATTTTCAAATAACTCGAAATATTCTGTCAGGAAACAAGCCCACTGAGGAAGTATGATTTGAAATTCTGTTAGTTTCAACAGACCTCTCTCTAGAAATTCTACATCACAATGCCAAACAGTGGCTGGTAAATTTTGGAGGAGTGTGGCTGGCAAAAGCATAAGTTAAAATAGCAAGCATCAGTAAAATGCAAAAAAAAAAGGTACATGTACATGTATGATATGGCCTTCTTGAAAGGTACCTGGGCAAATATACATTTGAAGCAAAATCTGACACCAGCAGAGGGAGATATACATGTATTTCTTCAAACTTTGGCCTCCCGTGCAAATAGTAGACATGGACAATATGGCGGTTTATTCCTGTCAATCAAAGGATGACAATGTCAGGCCAGCACTGAGATGGGGTCAAAGATAAGGAAATACCTGCCAGAAACAGCTTACAGCATGGGTCCCTAGCATCTAGTGAGGTAGTTTTTGCCCAGAAGCAATCTCCAATAAGAACACCATGTGTGCTTGTTCATGTATGTAATTACCATCTGGCATTAGAGTAAACACCTGTTCTTTAATTTAGCAGTTCTGTGTATCAGGTATATAGGACTTTCAGATCAGTGCTGCTGGATGAGGCTTTGAATGGGTGCACATGTACAGTACATGTAACGTCCATGCATAGTGCTTGAGCCTGTTTCTGACAGGGCTGATTGATTTGCACATACATGTACTGTGCATGTATATGGATGTCAAACACATATGGTGATGCCACCTTGCAGCAGAACTACAAATCAAGTTAACTTGTTTTATACCAGAAGTGAACTGACAGAGAAAGGTATTTCAATGCTCAGTGAAGACAGGTATATAGATAGAAAGCTTGAGAAAATCACTTGTTTTCATTAGTTTGTCTCAGCTGTTTAACTGATATATTAAATATGTATAAGAGCAGCAGTGCTTGAGTACCATCCCAGCCTCTCTTGTCTTCTTGGTCAAAGAACAGATAGTTTTCACAAAATGCACGGCGCATCAGAAGCCTGAGCCAATGTGGCCTTTTTTGTTAACCTCTGAGAAAGCAATCCATCAGAAGAAAATTTAAGTTGTAAGTGATTGGTGTTAAATATTGAGCCACAGAAACCCTATGTTTCTCCCACACTAATTTAGCAATTGATTTGATCAAATACCGCTTTTTTTTTCCCATGTGAGTCCATTCTTGACAGAATCCTCACTTCTTGCCCGAATAGGAATGGTTTTGGAAAGCCTAAAGTTAGAGTAGCCAAAGGTTAATGGATGAGGTGTGATACCGTGGAGGTCAACCAGTGAAGTACTTTACGGGTATTTGCTAGCACCCCTCCCCCTTTGTAGAGCACAATGATAACAGACTGCAAGCGGATTTGTCATCAACCAGCTATTGTCGGCCCACTGTGCTCGCATTCTCATGAATCCGACTTGCAAGTCCACAGTGTGAATGAACATGAAATTGACCTATACATTTCTTTTCTTTGCCCCAAGGCTGGCTTTTTTTTGATGAAGAAAAATCGAAAGCAGTTCTCTAGCCTTACACAAGCCTGCAGATGTGTTGTCAATTTTTAATGGGAATTTCTGCTTGATTTAATACATGCTGTTTGAGCTACCCAAAATTTAATTTAAAGAACCTGCTTAGTACCGGTAGTTTGAGGTTCTAACTCTTGTAAAATGATGAGTTTCTTGCCAGCTTTCCAAAAGACTTGGGGAATATATGCGCTTTTTTATATTTCCCGTCATTATTTAAAGATCATCCCTTAAAAAGTTACAAAACCTTCTGCTCCTTTGTTCATGTCCTTGTTTACGTTTCTTTAGACTATGGAGATTTTATTCAGCATTTATACAGTTAACTGTAATGCGCACTGTGCACTTGGTCAGTATTTACATATGTAACTTACTGTGAATGGTTCACAAGTGCATTTGTTAACAGGCTGTTTTCCTTCCAATCATGGGGAAGGATTTCAGTGGAGACAGACGTATGCATCTCCTTTCAAACTCCAAGGACTCTAAACAGTAGGCTTACAGGTATACATGTATGCACCTTGCAGAAACATTTCAACATTCATAAAAATTAACAGGTGGTTCTCCTTTTGTAATGAAAATGGTGAGTACAAAACTAGTAAATTCTCTGTGTTTGGACAACTCTCCCCCCCCCTAAAAAAAATAAAAATGTGTAGAAAGTACAGTTTGAATGCTACTGTGAGTTACAGTGAGTCAGAAAGATGTATTAATAAACATTATGCATCCTCCTAACTCACAGAACCATTCAAACTGTACTTACTTTCTGCAAACAATTAATTCACTGATATCTCCTCGGTAAGTACTAAATTTTTATTTCATTTACACATACTTTCATCTCCCTGCCTCAGTAACGTTTACAATGTAGGTTCACTCTGTCTTGCTTGGATGAGTTGCAAATTTAAAACGTTAGTGGTAAAATCAGCAGCATACACGTACATGTACATGTACTTGTATTTAGGGGCCTACTGTACTGCGTCTTCCCCCATCTCCACTGGCCATCCCATCTCAATCCCACCCCAGGAAATGTTTGGTTAGGAATGCCAGGATATGCCTACAGGAGTAAAACATCCAAACAGCAGAATTTGTTTCATATTTTAATATTCATGAAATATGAAAAGTACTATGAAAATTTTGAGTCATTGGCCTCATAAAATTGGAAGGATGGTTTGCAGGGACTATACGCCATGGAGAGAGTTTACATTGATACCCCCCCACACACAGTAAAGTGCTCAGGAAAGGTTATGCACGTACAATATGCATGGCCACTGGTACATGTATGTTCAACTATAAATCACTGTCTAAAAAATGGATGGCAAACATGTGGTTAATGAATTCTGTTTTGATGTGCCAGTGTTTGTATTAATTCCTAGCCCACACCCAGCATACCACGACTTTTTGCCTCACACACAGAAACTGTCCTCTTGTAACTTTTGTAAGCAGGCGGTGAAGGCATGGAAAGGGTTGCTGCCGGCAATTGTGCGCCTATTTATTCGCGAGAGAATAGAAACTTGTTTGCTCAGATTTGTCAGTTCCCACTATTTGGACAAACCGTCTTATCCCTGTTGGTCACAAACATGACAAACTGTGAGCAGGGCCCAGCCGGCCCAACACAGGCACTTATAAACTGCGCAAAGTTCTTTTGGTACAGGGCTTCACATAATACATGTATGCTGTTCCGAGTTTGAGATTTGTTAAGAATGAGAATTGCTCAATCGGTCTTTGTTACTCATTTAAGCAATTGACCTCTGCTAGATGTAAATTATGTACATACAGTTTGTACATGTATACCGGTACATGGGCCAAAAAGTTGCAAAAGTGTCCGACATACGAAGAAAAAAACAAGAACTCACCCCCAAAATATGCCGAAGGCCACACCAACCACTCAGTTCAGCAGCAATTGTGTCCAGTGCCATGAAGCCAAGTCTGCTGCATGCACACTATGCCCTAATGTAATTGTTATGTTAATTAAACCTGGTCAGTGATTTCCCTCTCGCTATTCTTACCATTTGAGGTCTTTAATTGTCAGCAGCACAAAACCACAGATCACACAATATACCGCTGGCTCCTTGGGCTGACAGTAGGCTCTTGTGGCTGACGGTAGTTCTGCCATTCAGGCAGTAACCACCTTTGAAAAACAGCAGTGCCTTACATATTGGGATCAACAGACTTCAGGTTTGCATTAGTCCATGTACATTTATATCTGCCATATTCAGTCTCTTGAAGTTGGAGGCTGCAGGGGTGGTGGTTTTGTTCTCAAATTCTTAGCGTGATGGTGAGCAGCTTATCATGTGCCTGGTGAAGTGTCCTCCTAGAAAGTTAAAATACTACCTGTCTTTCTATCTTTAGCAAGGGCCTGCATGGACACAAACTCCCTCTCTCCTTATCAACGGAGAAGATAGGACTTCAGACCCTTCAGAGTTATTCATTAACTAACCTGCCAGCAACTGGCCCTGGGCTTTGTGTACCGGTGTAGTTACGTTTTTTATTTCTGCACCAAGGTTTTCTGTTGGGCTAAGGGAAATCACAGGATGAACTGGGGAAATTACCTTCCAAGTGGACAGTAAATTATCAGTTGGTTGAAATAAAACTCATCTGAAAATGGCAATGGTGAACTTGTGCCTGTATATTCGCCCCATTGTGCTGAGAGATGACATGACAATCGAAGCAAATTCATTTGCAGTCATTTTTCCAGCATTTTGTATATTTAGACATGTAGAATTTTAATTACAAATTGTGCCAAAACATAAGCTGCATAAGTTGCATGGTTCCAGCAAGCCAGTTTGAAAATTGAACAGCCGAGGCTCAATAAATGCACACTTCTGCATACATTTTACTTGTACAGTGTATGCAAATTTAAGCTGCATGAAATTTTCCCCATTTACTCAGGATTATAGCTGAATAATTTTTTAATAGTTGCCATTTGCCCTGAAATTGCAACTGATGGAATTGTGATTGATTTTTTTTTTTTTGGTATGAATACCTTTGAACTAGGAACTTTGAAAATTCACATGTCCTTCCCACATGAAATTGCTTTACAAGTGTTTGTTTCCCTCCTGAGAGCATCCCAATTATGTGTATTTTCTCCCAACTCTCCTAACAAATTAAGGGAATAAAATGTATTGTAATTGCTAAGTTCAATTTTTATCCCACCGTTATGTAATCAAGCAGTGTAACTTTTAGTGCATGAAAGAAAAAAAATGAAATTCATTTGACAACTGGAATTTATTCAGTCAGTTGAAATTACTTTCGATCTTATTGTTTAGACCACTTAAGCCAAGAAGCCAAGAAATGGACGAGAGTTTAGATTGATGGCATTGTATCTTTTCAATTTCTTTTTTTTTTCTTTTTTCTTGCAAAGCCCCAAATAAGGAAATGTGTCCCCACCCCAAAAGAAGGGGGGTTTCCCAAAGAAAATGAAATCTGCCATAGCAGTGGTTAAAAAATTCTAGAAATTTTCTGTGCACAAATCAGTGCAACATGTAGATTCAGTGCCTTAGATGACATCATAGTTCTGCAAAAATGCATTAGCATAAAAACCAAAAAAGCATGAAAATATGGGTTGAAATTGCAACAACAACAAATTAAAATCAGGTTAATTGAAACCCAAAGATGCAATTTCAAGGGTTTTAGTAAATTTATAAAAATATTTCTATTTCCTGGTTCCTTTAAATTGCCAAAAAAATGCCCTGGAAACATTTTTCTGGATCATGTAGCAAAAATGGCATCAAGTGGATTTAGATTCCTTGGAGTTCCAAGAATATTGCCTTCGGTTTTCAAAGAATGTACCTATCATTCATATAAGGAGGGGACGTCTTTTTACTGCTAGCCAAGCAACTGCACATTAGCCACAACAAATCTGCATTGTGTAGCTAAAACATCAGATAATATTTGTGACATTTTGCTTTTGCTTCCACATTTTCTAAAATGGTATTATTCCTCCTTGGATTTATCTTACGAACTTTTTGAAATTGACATGCTGCCTACAATTAAAAAAAGTTAGCAAAAATAGATGTGCTAACTTCTCGTACCCAAAAGGGCCCTGTTCATAAAGTGTCAAGTTGATACATCAAGTCTTGTAATAGTTATGTACTGGTATGTACGTTTAAAAGTCTTCATGTCCCCTCTGGGTCTTTGTAACCTATCAAAGTTACTGCCTCAATTCTGAATGGCTGAATTGCTGTGGTTTACATTATTAATCACCTGCATTATTGATTACCCACATAATTGATCTCCTGCATTATTGATCAGTTATTATTTTTTAAATATTAGCCATCGGTATAGAAAATATTCCCAGATATTGCAAGAAACTTCAACTCAAAATGTGTCCCTCCTTTTTTTTTTTTAAAGAAGTTACGTTTTCCTTCTCTCTCTGCTCTTAGTTTTCTCAAATACATGTATAACAAAACTATGAATTGAGAGTTGAGTCCAGCAAAACCAGAGATAACAGTAATTATAATATCACCCAGTGGACAAAATGGAGGTACCACACATGGTTAATCACTACCTGTTGAATTGATTATTTCTTTCTACTAGCACTTCAAACACGTCAGATATTTAGTCCTTGACATCTATCTCCTGTTCTTTTCACGGTTTCAGAAATCTCTCATTGCCAAACACTGCATGCCCACATGTAGGCCTTGAATTGACTTTTGTAATCAGAAATCATGATGCAAGACTCTGTACATGTCAAAATTTGATTACATGGTTGTGACTTTAAATTTAAACAACTTAGCCAAACTGTTTTGTGATCAAACACTTCTTTCGTAGCAGGACATGTTGCAGTAATAGTACATGTACAACAAAAGCCCACAATTTTTTTTTTATATGTGTCCAAGGCTGAAAAGTTGCAGTGATGCAAATACTGTAGTTCTGTGTACGTCATGTACATGCACACATCAAACTCAACAAGCATGCAGGCCAGATTTGCATTTAGGTTTTTTCCTTACAAGGTGCAGGTCACCACAAAAAAAGCCAAGTTCAAAACCAACTGAAAATGAATAACCGTGCTTCAAAGCTTATCAGTTGTGCAAATTTACTTGAATAAGTTGCCAAAAATCTATACAAAGTTAGTGGAGCCTGAAGGGTGAAGGTTTAAGCCCAATCAGAATCTCCTGCTAGTGAATTGTACAGAATTCTGCTGGCAGGCCTCTAACTTCTTTGATTTCCCTATTTCTGGTCACTGTAGTCAGCAAACAGTTTTGTAGCAGTTTTTAATAGATAATTGCATTACTGAGTGGCTTGCAATTTTAGAATAAATATGCATTTTTCCCTCAAATTATAAAAGTAATCTACTTTATTTCACTGGCATTTTTACAATTATTTCAAAAGAGCAAGAACTGATTTTGTGTAAATGCAGTAGTTATCATAAATTTTGGAAGCAGGATTTGTTAAAATTCACAAAATAGTCTTAAAAAGGACAGAATTTGCCTTTTCTGCTTTTTATTCCACTCAATGCATCATGAACTTTCTGTGCATGGACTAGTTAACATTTCTACTCTCAGAATCAGGCCAACACATTCATTGATCAGCAGCATACAGGTTCTAGATAAGATTTTTGCCATTCTAGAGCACATCATCAGTACAAGCACTGGTACATTGTGCTCGGCAGGATCAGCTCTGCAAGTCTATGGGTTGTTCAATTACCTGTTATTTCCTGTATACAGGATCAACTCCACGGTCTTCCCTTAATCCTTTTCAAATGTCAGCTTTTTTCCTGGGGTTTCACAAAGCCACATGTACAGGTAGAAAAGGCAGCTCATTTCCGTGTTTTTCAACTACCAGTATTGCTGGCAAGCCAGTATCTTCTTGGTATGGTACGCACCTTTTCTCATCAAATACCTCATGCTGTTGAAAACCAAAGGGGCAAAGAAAGCAATATACAGTCTTCAATTTTGCTTTCAATTTTATATAATGAAGACCTACAAATTTTTCACAGTGCCATCTCCAAATAAATCGATCCCCAAGTAGCCTACTTTTCAGTTCCATGCAGATGGCTATTTTCTTGGAAGAAGCTCCTGTGAATAACCCCAAACACAAATTAATTTTGCCGCCATACCAAGTATTCATTCTAATGAGTGCTTTTGAATGCCACATTTTGAGCAACACTTGCAACCTTCCGTCGAACAGTCGATGCTCACAGCGCTAAAGTTGATAATGATGAATGACAATTTGTAGGATTCTATTTCTGGAACAGGCATTTTCTTATTTTGATAATCGTGGCACAGTTCCTGGTGTGGTAATTTATGTCAAATGTTTCAACGGGGGGGGTGTTCCCACTCCCACTTTTTCCATAGGTTTTTCTTCTTCCATTCTCAATTTACTTTATTTGATTTATATTCAGTTAACTTATATTAACTTATTCAATTTAATTTGTGTAATTTCCATTCTCAATGTAAAGTTAGAACGTACATGTACATACACTTATTTGTCTACAAGTACATGTATGAGGTGTACTAACATGGTCGCGTGTGAAACAATGTTTTCCAAGTGCTCCCATTTCAACATGAATTACTCTCCTGGGCTGAAGTTTTGACCGAATGTCCCTTATATGAAACACTTCAATTTGTGACGATTCTTACACATTAAAAATTTCTCCTTTTTGAGCGATTTCCAAATATCAGATATCATGAAATCCTTGTGAAGACCTACATGTATACACCTTTAGAAATTCCTTGTGGAGACCTATTCAACCCATTCTCCTGGGTCTCCACAAGGCAGCATATTCCGAAACACGTGGAGAACAAAGCCCTGTCTCCACAAGGATACAAATTTTGGAATGTGTGTCAAGGTATGTTAGAACAACTTAAGTAAGAATAAAAACATATCCCAGGGCTGTCAGTAATTTTGAGGGAATTATATGTGTTCGAAGAGATCTGCTTCCTTGATATAAGAGTTAAGCCTGGTTTCCATATGGTCGTTTGTAACGCAGACGGTCCGCAAGACGTAAGGATGTAGACATTCGCAGAAGAGATGCTGTGCGAACTCATTCCACCCAAAAAAAAATTAACAAAATGGCATCCCAAACTCAGAAAATTTTTGCCCCAAAATGCCTCTTTTAGGTGGCAATGTTGCCTCTTGAAGCGTAACTGATACATGTTCGGTACTTCAGTTTGATATAATTTGTTAATGGTGAGCTATTTTGTTGATGATTGGGGCTGTATATGCTAGTAATAAGGAGAAAATGAACAAAATGGTGGTACTAAGTGAGAGAAACATCGTTGTACACCCGTCATGTCAGTGTGCATGTTTGTATAGGCCTACTCAGCGACTTGACGCAGACATTTGGTAAAGTTGAACCGGGCTCAACTTTGCCAATCCGTCTGGGGCTGGTTTGCGTGTGTGGTGACACTTTGGTTCGTGTGACATGTTTCCATTTGTCTTTGTTACAGTTTGCATCATGATTGAGTTGGTCTCTGCCTCACATCGATATGGAAACCAGGCTTTAATGATTGTTTTTAAAAAAGGCTGGAGAGCTATTGTCCAACTTTGCACCTTTTGGAAAAAAAAGACCCACATTTCCACATACAGGCAACCATCTGTTCAACACATCAATAACTAAGAAAGATACACCCTGTGTCTTTTTTTTTATGCCCTAGCTGATGTGAAATGGCCAGTAGTCTGTTGCATCGGTCATTACTGGCTCCACAATACCATCATTGACCATGTCCTGCCACTGGCAGGCCTTTATTGATGTATTTGATTCCTGCTAGAATAAACTGCCCCAGGAAAAAAAACTTGGAGAATGCCAATGAAAAACTCCTTGAACAGGACATTTGCCCAGAATTGCAGTGTTCATTGGAGCCACCAATGGGAAATGAATGGTAACACACCAGTAAAAACTCAACTTCATTCAGAAGAATGAAGATGGTTTTCTGCTGAAGCAGTCATGCAGGGGAAATGCTCTTGGTACAGTCTTTTTTGAATGATGTGCAATTTTGCAGTTGTTTAAAATTTCAATAAACTAGTTTCCCCCTGCATACTTTTTAAAGGGGAGGGGGAATATCATGTTTGTCCCCCCCCCGCTTTCACTTTTCTTCCTGACCCTAAATGAAAATGTAGGGGAAGTAGGCCTACAGTTGATTCATATTTCAGAGTATATGCCAAATCTTTCCTCTTAGGGGGAAAAGTGGCAATGACGAACAAAATGATTCCGAACTTACGCACAAATCATTTTCAATGATAAGAATTATTTTGAACTAGGTAGGTTTGTGGTAGCACCATGGATATATCTCTTTTGTGAGTATGTAGGGGTTCTGAAAAGAGCCAGTGGTACTCAGCATTTCAGACAGTGTGCTCTGTCCGTCGTCAGGAGACTGCACAGGGTCCGGAGATGAGGCAGCTTATATGGTGTGTAGAGAGCAGTGAGGTGTGAAGAGAAACAAAAAGAAATCTTGCAGAAGAGTTGGCTACAAAAATTGCTAAAGAGGTCAGAAATTGCCTCAGATTGCACTGCAGAAATTTCCTGGTTCCAAATGGGGTATCGCTCTCACATTAGTTAGTGATCTAGTTTATGTCCTCCGACTTTTGAAAGGTGCTTGGTGCCATTGCCCATAACCTCCCCCCCCCATACAGTTTGGGAGAGTCGCAAGTCAAACAGTGACAAAGAAAATTCAAGTCTGATCAAAAGCAACTTCCCAATCAAAACCTGAACCAACAGTGACAATTAAAAGAATGCCCTTGTCAGTGTGAATTTTAATAGCTTTAGATTTGACTGTCTTACAGGACTGGATGAGATGCGATGGACTGGTATGTAAGCTACATGTAGACTTGTGAGGTCTTGACTACAGCATGTCAGCTCGGCTGAGAATGTGACACACATCACTTTTCCAAAATCTTGCTAGTCCTTCACATGTACCAACTTTTCTGTTTTTTTTTCTTCTGCAGATGTCGTCCAAGGATCATTCTTGGGCCAACTGGTGGAGGGAGTCTGTACCCTTCTACAGTCCAAGGCCAGGGAGATTCTCAGCCCCACCCTGGGCTTGGTCAAGGTTCTGGTTACAATTTTGGAAGATGTCACGCTGGCTCAGTATGTGGAACAGCTGGTAAGTGAGATGACAACTAAGATATTTCCTCATTATACGATTTTCACACAGAGGGCCCGCTTAGATGATCTTTGTCAGTATTATTGCCACAGGCATCACATGATGTTTTCTAATCTTCATTAATGTCTCTATGTCCTCTCTGTTCAGTTCATCATCAATCACCAGCAACAGTTGTTGACGTGGCTTTCTCAATCAATACCATTGTCGTCATTGCACTGCCAAGATTCTCGCCGTGAACATCCTTATTACAGTGTTCTTTCCCTCTGTTCTTCACTTTCCATTGCTTCATAATCATTATCATTAATATATTATCCCACAGGATTCCTAATGTGTCCTTGTTACTTTGTTGGATGACCAGAGATTACTTCTCTCCGTCTACAAATACTCTGTGCTAAGTGAAATATAAATCTATCCATAGCCATGATTGGAAACTTCAGGAATATCAAGTCGAATTGCCATGCGTGGTGTCTGGCACTGCGGAGCACACCAGGATGTGAATTGGCATTTGGAATGGACAGGATCATTTGCAGGGTGTGAACTCAAACACGTTCCAAATGCAATCTTGGTGGATATGGCCTTCATAATTCAGATCTCACACCAATTCAAAACCCACATCCTTTTACTACATGTACCCAGTATCGTCCTGTGCGTGGCAGACTTCCATTTTGACAAGTGAATTCTACATCCCATTTGGAAGATGACACAAACAGGGATGGAAGTCCCCGCTGGCAGCAGCCCAATTTCTAGGCTTCCTTCAACTAATTATACGTAACATATTAAAGCCATGCACGTGTAAGTTTTTGCCTGAATACCACTAACACTGGTACACGTGAGAGCCCACACAGTGTGTAACTTACTGCTGGACAGAAACAGCTTCCCTGTAACACTTCCCCTTGTGTTGCCCAGTGCACTTTGATGTAAATTTCAAGATTTTGAAAGTCAATATTTGTTGTGCTTCATTCACCAGTTTGCTTATTCCAGTTCAAGTTGATGTCAAATGACACCACAGAGTTCAGTTCTTTTCTTTTTTTAAAAAGTTTTTATTTGTTTTTCCTGTAACAGATCTTACACATTGCAAGAATGGGCAACACAAACCGTCGAAACTTGAGGGTACCAATCCGCTCGATATACACCAGATTTATCAGGAAGTTTGGGTGAGTCATCAGAAAAACTCCCAGAAATACTGAAAGGACCAGTAAAATTGGAACGATTTTTTTTAATGATTAGTGAAGGATAAATGAAGACACCATGCTATCGTGAAGAGGTATCACACTGAACACATGCAAGGATGCGAGCTTAACTCTTTTTTTCTCGCATCGAGACGGCTACGGCACTGGCATACTTCTTGTCACGGAATGTTTTCTTGACTAAAACTATTTGGTTTGCACGTTGCTCTTGATCATAGTCCAGTTTTCCATGCTTTCTTTCCCCCCTTCTTGATGCTGCTCAGCTGTCTCTTCAAAGTAAAATATGTTGAGTGAGATAAGCTTGTAATTGGAAAGGGAATGATTTGGGTAAACATGTACAAGTACTTTTGAGCTCAAAGAAAGATGAACGCACAGATTATCACACACACACACACTTACCTTACCTGCCTAGTGTGGACATTCCATTTTTTTCCTGCAGTTAAGAAAACTCAGTGAAAATACTTGTTTTTCTTGAAGTAGGAACACCATTTTCAGTTGGCCTTTTGTACAAGGTTTCCTTGACTATTCCTCTTCCTTTTACGATTGATGACCCAACCCCAAAATGCCGCTAAACTTCTTTTTCAGAGAAGGGGAAACGTCCTGTAGACATATGTAAGTCCACAGAATGTCTTCCTCTCCTGCTTCGTGTGGACATGTTTTGTTCACACATGTCACAAGTCCACACTAGGTATGTAAGGTTAGCGCGAAATTTGTATCCTTGGAGGGATAATGCTTTGTTCTCGTGCAGTAAAATACTTGATTGTGAAACACTTTCTTCAAAATGCTCCCATTGAAACCAAAGGTACTTTCCTCGGTTGAAATTTCAGCCAACTCTGATCTCCCTTATTTAGCATACTTCCATTTGCTACAAATAATGACACATTAAAAATTCCTTCTTTTTGAGTAATTTCCAAATATCTATGTCAGAAATCCTTGTGGAGATCTAATCATCTTCAGGACTGTCTTTTGGAGATCTTTTCAGCCTCTTCTCCTAGGTCTCCATAAGACATTAGATTTCAATTCCAGTGTTCCTGTACGTGGGAACACCTTGGGCAACAGCGGTGGACCAGTTTTAAAAGTGGGGGGGGGCAAGT
>NW_019091564.1:116398-127644 GCF_001949145.1 Acanthaster planci
TTGTGACTGGTTGGTTTTCAGAGGGGAATTAACAATGTGTCTCTTCTGTCTCATGCTCATGTGTTCCAGTTGAACCAAGAACAATTGGCAGACACAGAGCGGGAACATGTCACCACTGGCAAAGTAATGTGGTGTAGTTGCATCCCTGTTTTTCATTCTTGTCCAATTTTGATTTTTTTCTTTCCATGAGGTACTCCTTAGGAATCCATGCAGTGTGAAAATGTCTGTGGGTGGTCTGTAGAACTAAATCCAAAGCTCACGTATGGTTTCCATGGTTTCCGTCACCTCCTGTCTGCCTCTTTTTTTTTTCTTTTTTTTTTTCAAGTGTTGACTTTGCTGGGGGCGTCTTGAGGTACACAGAACTCACGTTTTTGGAAAACTCACCCCATCCCCTTGCTGCTTCTTGTCTTTCCTTGTCTTGCAGAATGAAAGCCAAATCGGCCGGGCCATGGAAGAAGCTGGCCCCCAAAGGCAAGAGAGGTGCCAAGCAGTCTGGTAGAGGTCACAAGAAATGATGGGCAAAACTTTGCCCACGACACTTGCTCAAGAAATCCTGTCCCTTAACCCTAACCCCCCCAAGGGTTGCTGGCCCTAACCTTCCCCGTTCACACAAAGTTAAAACACCCATATTGCTGTGTGGTTGGGGAAGGTTAGGGTTAAAGGTTTTGACACCAGTCACTAGTGCTTTTGGAAGCAATAAGACATGCATGTATCTCTCACCCGACCAAAATTAACAGGGCCACAACTCTGTTTTTTTGGGGGGGGGGCTGGAGTTATTACCTATATTTTGAAAGAAAAAACTGAAAGTAGAACTTTGCACTAATCTGTTGCTGATAAAAATGAGGTAAAAGCATGCAGCCTCAGATTTAAAGAGAACCTTTGAAATATCTTGGTTCACTGAGTGTACTGTAGCATGGAACAGTTAGTTGGGAAGTCATATTTCTTTTATGTTTAGATGTGTGAGCTTAAATCTCTCTCTCTAAAAAAGACTGAATGTAATTGCCTTTTTTTGTTAATCTAATTTTTTGAATTGGCATGGCACTCGTTTCCTTATGTAACTTTACAAAGCAAATCCTTTGCCGTCACAAAGTTGTGTTCCCTAGAAATCTCACATGAGCTGAATATGGTGTAAATGAAAATTAATGAGTTGAAATGGCATACCCTCTTTTTGATGAATGTTTTGTTTCACTTCATTCACACTTCTACAACAAACAATATTTTTTGCGGGTATGTAAATGTCCAAAATTATTTATTGAAATTGTTGTTATATTCATGCATGACAGCATATGACATAAGTTAATAAATGTCACATATTAAAATTAGTTAAGGCTGATACAGTGAATGAATGGCGATACTCGTTGACCAGAATAGCATTTTCACATCACTGGTTAATGGTTGCCTTGTAATAAGAGTACCTTTTACAACCTGTTCCAAAGCAGCAGTACAAGCAAAGCATAGCTGTATTCATTCCCGTTTTGTTCCTTACTCTCGCCTGGCGTTGCCAGATTTTTCACATGATGCAAGATAAATGGCAAAGGGGGACCCCATCTATAGTGTCTTCTTTTGTGTTGGTGAAATCTTTGGAATTCCTTTCAGATTTCCGAGGGGGTGCAGTAGGCACAATAGCCTTGGGGTATAGAGCTTGTGCATCACCTTAGGGGGGTCCCCCTTTCCCACATATCATGCTGGTTATCAACTGTTAACAGTTAGAGGGGGTCAATATTGAATTTTTTTTTCAAGCAAATGGGTCTTTTTTTATCCCCTCTAATTTTTGGTTCATATCTTTTGCCCCTTCCTTTTTTTTTTCTTTTTTTTTCGGTGAGGGTGGGGAGTGCTCCATGCTCATCCCCTCCCCATGACGGCCATGACAAAAAAATTCCTAGAAAAGTGCCCAGTTTCTACCCTTTCTCTTCATTAACATTTTACTAATTCGTTTTTTAAAAGGGGTCTCAAAATATGCAAAGATCAGTCAAACCATGCTTTTTATATGTATGAGGTCAATTACCAGAACAATTACATCTTCCTCAACTGTTCTTGGACCGTTTTTATCATGTAAAACACGTAGATCGCGCTGCGCAGAAGTGTCTAAAATAACTATGAAAGTTAAACAAAAAACTGCTAAAAAGATGAAAAAAGAAATTGACTGGAGCGGGATTTGAACCTGCGGCCTCCTGCACAACCGGACCGGTGCTCTATCAACTGAGCTATCCAGGCCTATGTTGGCTTTTCCCATTTGTCAATACCTTCTTTCGGGGGGTGCTAACCAAATGCTCACAGCCTAGGATGCAGGCCAGTACATAGGCCGAAAACTGCTTGCGCGGGCCAAATCACAATTTTTATGCACTCAAAGTCTCTACGAAATAGAGTATTTTGTGGCCCATGAACTTGAAGATTTGTACAAAAGACACGTTTACGAGGGCAAAGAGAATACCAGCTCGCGTCTGAACGAGATTTCGAAGAACTCGATGCCTGAAAACGGTCTGTTTTTCGAGAAGTATAAGGCATCTATATGGAGTGACCTTCCGTAGAAATAAATATCTTCAGAAGTCATCGTTTAATGCATGGAAATTTGAAAAGAAAATGAAAAAACATAAACTGGGCTTTAATTTGACGTGCGTCTCAAACGCCGGAGAAACTCGTATTTTTCCTGATTTTTGTAGTGCGGGTATTTATCCCTGTTTGGCTGTGGTTGCAGGCCAGTGAATAGGTCCAAAATTGCCCTGCGCGGACCGAATCACGATTTGTAGCTGTGAATTATCTGCTATTAGAGCGTTCCGTGGCACGTGGACTGGGTGGTTTGTTAAAAAAAAAAAAGGTGGATGAAATGCAGGGGCAGGACTGTCAGCTTGTATTTCTGAAAGTATCGGACCAAAAGGGGCCCTCCAAATTGCTCTAGTTTGCCATGGAGTGTAGGCATCAATTTCAAAAATGGCGATGGGCAATTCAGACTGTTTTGAGGGGCGATTTTCTCCGGAGAGAAATATCTTCTAAAGTCATTGGTTAAGCCACTGAAAATTGAAAGGAAAATGAAAGACGAGGAAGACTTACTGAGATTTAATTTGATTTCCTGATTTTTTGAAGTGGGGATATTTCAAATCACTGCTGTCTATGGCAACTGATTTACTGGTACGGACCCCTACGGAGACTACGTTCTGGCGCCCTCTGTTGTCAGTCTATAGATATTTTTGATACAGTCTGTGTGGGAACATTGCGCGCGACGCCTCTAAGGTCGAGTTCGGGCGGCCTGTTCTTGACACAGGTTTCTTGTTCTCGCGCTCGAACGGCGGGAACACGACTCAAGAACACTGTTCCCAGAACAGGATCACGCACCACCTCCTCGTTAAGATTTTACAGGAACACACGGGAAAAGTCATGAGATTTTGATTTTTGAACAGCCGCCAAAAATAGCGAGATGGCTCACAAAGCCGGAGACAATGGAAAATTTTATAAAATTAACAATAACCATTTTCCATAGCAAAGAAATGAATGTTCCTTTTTGAATAGAAAAGAATTCGGCCAAGCTTTCCAAAGTTCACTCTGAAAGAACGTACATGGATGCCGCCATGATGCATGCAACAACCAGCAAGAAGTATGTTCCCAGTGTTCGAGCGGCCGACTAACTGACAAAAAATCGAGCGGTTCGTGAACAAACGAGAACAAGCCGCACGAACTCAGCCTAAGATACGTCTGTAAGGGCGCGTCTGTTTTTCCACAAGTCTCAGGCGACGGCAGGACAAGGGACTCAACGCTGCAATGGCACGACGCGACAGCTCGCCTGCATGACGCAAACTTGCGTTGCGAAAGCACAACGCAACAGCACCATGTGCAAACAAGACGGCATAACGGAAGGCTCGATCGGAGACGAAAGTGCGACACGACAGCAGGATAATACGATGCAACGGCACGAAACGACAGCATATATACTGCATGACAGCAACTTTGCATCGGGACAAGCGACGATTTTATATCACTGTAATGAAATAATAAATAGGCTGGCACCGAGAACAATTGCCAATCCGACGATACTTAAGTCATGATATGATGTGACATGTTTTATAGACCCAGTAGTAACTTTACACTGCAGGGTATTGACCTTCAAGGTTAAACCTTGGACGTAAGGTTTATGGGTCAAAGTCTTGGCCGTGAGAATCAAAACCCACTGGCTTGTACTCAAATTGACGTATATAAAATAGATGACGTGATCGTGTGATTTATAAAATTTGAACATTCAGTGACAAACTATCTCGCATCAAGTTAAATTTTGACAAGCTGAATTTGCAACTTCTTATTTAAAAGATAGCTACGATCAATTTCTTTTAAAGTAAATCTTCAAAGAGCACCTTTCTGTCTCAGATAACCCTACTTTCAACTTTGTTTCACGAGTTTCAAAGGGTATTTTATTTCCTTTCTTGTGTTCATACTACGAGTATTCCATATTCATGGGCACAACGTACTGTGATGCTTCCTTGGGAGTAAGCCTCAATGCAAGATAGTAAGATAGGAAGAAGCGCACTGATGAATTCACATTAACATTTCACACATTTGAAAATACGACAACTTAAGGTGCACGTGTTAAAAATGAATAACGTGACAGGAAAAATGCTCACTTTTCAACTACATATTTATAGAGAATGGATTTACTGTTACGAGGCACCATTCACAGGGCAGGGCAATGTGTTCTTCAAGAAATACACCACAGATCAGATCCACCACATCACATAACATGTTATTTAGCAGAACTATTAGGGTCCTGATTCAACCCTCAGCTGTCATTTTGTGCAAGTAAAGAACGCAAAAGGAAACGCTCCCCCCCCCCAACAAAACTTTATAAAAGAGTTAAAGCGTGTAGACGGGTGTTCGGACTTGGTCCGGGGACTTGCCCCATATTAATGTGCGCATTCAAAAATACTAAGGAGAAGCTGTCAGGGAGAACATTGTTTCTGTGTATGTGTATTTTTTGCTACGTGATGCGCTATTGTAGCGCTTTAGTCACTCATTCTTAACACAGAAACATTCTGTGCAGTAAGGTTAATGGTTTGGTTATCTCCTTAATATGAACAGCGAAAAGCAACTTCTTTGAAATGGCCACATGGTTAAGGTTGCGGTTTTCAGATCGTTAGTCGGTGGGTTCGAATCCCGGCGGTAGCTTTTTATTTTCCCGACGCTTGCAGTCAGTCATTAGCTATAAGAGACTCCAATTCACCCTCGTCAAATACNCTGCGGCTGGCACTGTCCGCGAAGTCCAGGTGAGCGCCTTAGTACAGGTTCGAGACATATGGCCGACTCGGCGGCCAGGGCCTAGGGGCTTGTCTCGTTTCCTCCCTTGCATGGTCGCTCGAACCCCTATGGGGGTTAAATGGATGGGCAGGGAGGAAGTGTGGTGGGCCGGGAACCCCGAGACCCCAGAAGAGTCCTATATGGAAGCCGGTAACTGCGATTCCTCGCGAATTTCAGGAGTCCGTGCACCTGAATGCTTGGTCAACACCGCATAACTTTTGGATTTTTCCCCTCACAACATTTTTTTTCAGAACCCACAAGGCAATTTTCTCGGTTTGAATACAGTGAGCTAAAGGACTGATACTGATTTACTTCATTTATAATCTCAATTTCCTACATTTTCGACAATAAGGGGGATCCCAACCTTGTTCGGGTTTCCTTTCTTCTAAGTGATCTTAATATGAAATCAGTAGCGTATCTAGTGATTTATCCAAGGGTGGCACAGTCGGGTGAAATAAAGTAATCACGTGCATATAACGTACCGCTTTGTTTTTGATAGTACTGGCATTCACCCAAGTTCACTGTAAAAAGATTGGTCAATTTTGGGTTGATATTTTGCCCAATGTTGGTGTAAATATCCACTTCCCAACCTTGGGCAAATTCTGCCCAATCGTTGGTCAATGTTTAAAACAATGTGGTAACTTTAACCAAGGTTAGGCAAATAAGAAATGCCCAACACTGTTTGACCAACTTTTTAACAGTGAATAAAATTGAGAAAGCGCTAAGAAGTAACTTTTCTCATGCATGTGTGATGTTTTTAATGAGGAATCTTTTATTTTATTAAAAAAAACACATAATTATAGATGAAATTCCCCTTTTTTCAAGTTAGCGCCATGTAGTCACTTGAGCAAATTTCATGTCCTTGTGCAAGCCCGATGGAGGGGGAACAAACATTCGCTTGCCTCAAAGCTTTGGCCAATTCAGATATTTTGACTGGTGAATGTAATGTGGTATTACATGATAGGAGAAGGGTGGGCTGCTTGCCCAAATTTTGAAACTCCAAGGTCTGATTGGTCCAGCATAGAGTCTGAGTTTCAAAACATGAGTATACTGTATGTACTGCGTCCCCCGGTCAAGGACAGACCCTATGTGCGAATTTCGAACCTATGCCAAACCTATCTCTAATCAACAGAAATTAACCCTAGTTTGCAGTCACAAGCTTTTTAGCAGTTGAAAGGTTGGAAATTCAAAGCCTAATGGCCAAACTACATAGTTACCCACTATCAGCCCTACTCAGGGTCACAGGACTACAACCTGGATGAGAGACAACCTTTTCCAATCTTTCACCTCAAACTGATTTTGAAACCTCTTTTCCCTCTGTTTTACACGTTTTCGGGGAAATTGTAAAAACCGGGGTTTACTAAAGGATGCATTCAAATTCTCTACAAAATAGAGTATTTATTTTTTTGGCCCATAAACTTGAAGATTAGTAGAAAAGACACGTTTAGGAGGGCAAATACCAGCTTGCGTCTGAGTGAGATCTGGAAGAAATCGATGCCTGAAAATGGTTTGTTTTTCGAGAAGTGGGTCTACTGTAGGCATCGATATCTCAAAATGGCGAGGGGCTTCAAGACTGCATTTTAGGCGTGACCTTTTTCCTTTCCAAGAACAACGCCAGAAAGTGCACGCAAAACAACATTCCGGTATAATATGCACATATATCAGCTATGAGCCAATCCAGACATGCAGCTTTACACAATCACTAAAGTCGTGTAATATGCACAGCAACACTTCTAAAACACTATCACCGTGTATTCGATTCAAAGGGAGTTTGGGAACCGAAAAACACTTTCTCCAAAATTGGCAAATGATCTGAAGTATGCTTATCCAAATGGGTACTATAAGAGGAAATATAAAAGTTCTTAAATAATTTTGCCCCGAGTTAGTGTAAACCTTATAGTTATAGGGCCCAATCACATAGGCAGTCCGATATCTATTTTCGCAGATCGTTAAATTTCTACTTACTTTTGCGAGTCAGTGCAATCAACTTAAGATTCAGCGGAGCGCAAAGGATTCTAACTCTTTGTGGTGTAATGGATGATCACGTTTGTCGAACTTTAAAACGGGTGATTCACAATAGCGTGCCTCCAGGAGTTTGCAATGCGTTGGCTAATCTCAACGCACGAAATCTGTCGACCCTTTCCAAACACGCATTGGGTCGACAGATTTCGCGCATTGTGATTGGTCAACGCATTGGTGGCGCGCTGTTGTGAAACGCCTGTATTTAGATATGATACGGCATGTTGGAGTAGGCGTTCTGCGCCTTGTTTCACCGAAAAGAAGTCCAACCTGGAGACCAAATGATATACATGTACATACCCCACAATCAGCCTTGCTTAGAAAGATTGCTTCTAATCATGGTGCTGTGTAAGGTCTAATAATCTGAATTCCATTGAAAGCTATCTATTCGTTGAAATCAAAGAAAATAATTATGCAAACGAAGTTTAATCTTGTTTCCTTGTGCATTTTTTTCATAAGTCTTTCTGACTTCTTTCCTATAAAATTCACTTCGAAAAATATACTCTAAAACGAATCCAGAAGCATATGCCAAAGGTAACCATCAGCTTACCGCTTAAACATAGACAGGATTTTTTCTGTCTCCTTGTGCACTTCTTCATCCGTCTTTTCTGATCGAATAATAAAGCACTTATGAGTCTGCCTGAAAGCATGCCACGCGATGCGGCAAATTTGAATGGAAGCATGGTGAAATTGCCGGTGGATTAAATTCATTCCTTGATCAACCTTTCTTCCAGAGGCTTGCCGCGAATTTAAATGAACGGAGAGAGCTCTGGAATCCGTGATCAACTCATGTAATGAATGACTGCTCGAAAAACGACATCGAAATGGTATACTATTGGATGTTCAGATCCGGATATAAAGGGGTATTCAGTTTACATTGAGTTTTAATGGGCCTCGCATGAAACGACTTTTGTTCTAATGAAAATGGCCAGGAAAAGTGTAGAATATCACGCAGCACATTCGCCATAATTCTCCAATAAAACCAAAAGAAGAGATAAGATAGGGCAGTTGGCGCCAAGAACGGCTTACACAAGGCAGCCATCCATTGGCCCCTCCATCAACAAACGGTATCACAAAGGTGAAAAGAGATTTCCCTGTCAGTCCAATCCTGTAAAAGGCGCCACAAAAATCAAGCGGTAGCCCTTCCACTCCGGTGGGGCGGGGCTTTGGCATCAGCAGGGTGGCATACGAACTCCTGGTTAAGGACGGACTGATTGACCTGTAGTCAGCTTGCAAATTTCCTTTATTGCTACCCTCTGATGACCAAGGCATCAAGATAATCGATTAAACACTCTACGAATCAATACTGCCCAAACCTTACAACCACATTCTATCACCATGCGTGTATGTGTACACAGTACCATTGTGCAATATATGCATCTACACTGTGCTCTGCATGTGTACATAAAAGCCTAAAAGCGTATAGTTATGTGACTGTGGAATTCATGCAACATTTTTGAACAAGATTATCAATTGTAGATTAAGTTTAGTGTGGCATAGACTTCAATTAACCGGTTCTTGAAATTAAAAGTGAAGGTCCCTTTTGGAGACGGGACCTCAGGTGACTGGGACGGGGATGATTGTGGAACTTGTGATGAATTATTAACACCAATCTCAACCAAATTTGGCCTGTATTCGCAAGGTTTTGCTTTTCCGGCCCCAAACTGAATGATTATTCCACGGATGGCAGCCCGTGGCTCTGCTCGCCCAGCGAACTGTGCAGGTGTAACGGGTGGACTCTGGTGGGGGCGTCCCCAGTGGACGAGTTGCTGCAACGGAGCAGGACCACATCCTTGACGAAGCGGGCGGCGTAGAGCTTGGGCAGGTAAACGCAGACCAGCGTCAGGTAAGCGTTGAGCAGCACGGCCATGCAGAGAGTGGCCACCTTCTGCAGGACGATGGTGGCCGTGGTGTAGACGGGCACGGCGGCCAGGCACAGCACCAGCGTGGAGTAGACGCTGACCGCAATGAACTTGGACTCGTTGTAGTTGCTTGGCACCTTGCGGGTCTTGAAGGCGTAGTAACAGCAGGCCAGGATCAGCAGCAGGTTGTAGACACAGGAGGCAATAAAGCCACTCTGGAACAGACAGAAGATTCCATGTAGTTGTGGAATTTGTCAGGCATAAGGAGTTCTGGTCGGCTGAGACTGCCCGTGATACCTGATACGCCAATGATCACCACCTGCATGAAGGACAGAAACACGACAAACGACATGAGAGAGGCTGCTTAACAAGAAAGGATCAGACAAGTGTTAGCTTTTATCCGAAACTTATTTCAAGCGCTGTGTTTCTTCATGTACTTGCAAAACATAGACTTTCGGTTTACTCAATGGCGTTAGTTTGATCACTGCATAAACCAACGTCCATCATATACTCGTCTTTATGCGTTAATTGAAAACATGTAACCGTTTGAAATTAAACACCTCTTTGGAAATAAACGTGTTTCGGTGTTCAGAATGTGTCCCCCCCCCGATAAACGTGTTTTTGTGTCTTGTTATTAGCACCCAGACGTGTCGTGTCCAATTAACACATCAACGCGTATTTAAAAAATAACAAAATAAAAAACAAAAAAACACCACAGAGTTTTTAGCTGTGGAATGAAAACACCACAACACGTTTATTATGTTAGAAGGAAGGTGTATCAAAACGGGTGAAACATTAACAATTGTTTTAACGATGATGATGAAGTTTTACTTCAGGCGTTTGGTAATTTCTGAAAAAAACATTTAATAAAATGTGAAAGAGAAGTGGTGCTCGCTCCAAGATAAGAACTGATCAAAGCACTGTAAACTGTAATATTTAGAATCACTGGCCAGTGGGACAATTCGACTGACACCCACAACTGCCTATTCCTAAACTGGGCATATCTAAGTTTTCAAATAATAAATTTACAATATATTTTTCCACGTCGGTGCCCGGAATACATTCCCAAATTCTGGGAAAGAACGACATTGTTCTTTCTTCTTCTGAACTTGATTTTTGAAGTTTCATTTCGCTAAGTCAGAAGCGATTATCAATGTCTTGAAATTTCTTGAAACTTTTGTTTCCTGTCGCTTTGATTTCACTTGCTATGATCTTAGTTTCACCTCTGGAAATATCCAACATTATGACAAGTCGCGTACAACCCAAAGTGAGTCTGAGCATAAACCCCATTTTGTTTCTTCGAGCAGCTTAGTCAGCGGTCACAAAACGCCCATATTGCTTAGAATGCTGCAATATCCAGCAATCTCTAAAATGCTGTGAAACGAGACAATTGAAGCTCAGTTGATGTCGTCAAAACGTCTGGGTACCGTGCCAACAGAGAAAGTTGCCGAACGTTTCGTGACATTACCATGGTTCCTAATTGCATGGTGGCTTACAGGGAGATAGCCCACAACAAATGGCATTGTAACAAAGATGGCGATTGACACATTTTTTGATGTACTTGGAATAAACCAACTTTCCATGTTCCTCACACGTTTTCTCTGCTTACCTAACCTGACGCATTTAGAACATTTTCTGAATCAAAGGCGTCCTTAGATTTAAATGACATCAACATTTATGCACCTCAAATGCCAGACTAGAAATTTGGTGAAAATACACGTCTCAAGGAGAATTACAGAAAGGAGGGTGACATAACTGTCATTTCTTGTTTGGTAACAAAATGCTCACGAGGATACATTTATACAGCCCATCCCCCATGATAAAAAAAATTGAGGGATAAGTCAACATCCCATCCCCGGGATCGACGTCTTATTGCTTATTGCAGCATTAAAGTGTCTGTTAACACAAACCTTTAAAATGCACATTCATGTCTCATTTACACTCATTTTCAACTTTGTTTTACTATTTCAAAGGGTATTTGCCCTTTTTTATGCCAATACGTATTTCCATATTCATGAGCAAAATGTGATGCCATTCCAGGAAGACAGCATTAGTATTATATTAGTTTGTACACATAAAAGTCCTGCA